>JAQJVL010000304.1:0-177500 GCA_035578905.1 Stictocephala bisonia
TAGCTCATACTTACTTATCTAATTTACAATTTAGTTCTTTTAAAGTCATTCACCTAAATATTTGGAGCATCAGGAAAACTTTTGATAATTTTTAGTTAGAAAGTATTTAAATTAAATTTAACTGCATTATATTATCTGAAGCTTGGCTTGACGAAAACAGTGATCCGGTTGGTTTACAAGTGTTCAATGTGTAAAGGTCCTATAACAATCTCAATAACGCAGATGTAGTGGTGGTTTACATAGACAGTTCACTGTCGCTGACTTGTACACAGGTGTGCCTCGGAGGAGTTGCAACTTGCTTATCAGTGACCTTTGCCTGGGCCGGCCAGCCCTGTCGCTTGCTCGCCGTCTATCGCAGTCCTAATACCACCGTCTATCTTTATTTAACGATGAATTAGAAAACGTTTGCAATAGTAATGATGGCTATAATGGCATCAATATATTTGCAGCAGATTTAAATTTAAATATTTTAAATATTGTGAAAAATTCCGATCACGATCGATATCTCGACATACTTCAGAATGTTGGCTATATTCAATATATTTAAAAAAGTCACGTGACCTGCCAGTAATACATGTATTGATAATTTTTAGTGTGAAGTTGTCTAAAATTATACCAGTTAATGGTAATGAGTCAGTCGTCTTGAACTCGCCAGTAACAGACCATCGAACAATTTGCTTACAAATTTCTAACTTTAATACAGTTATGGGTATTGAATTAGAAAAAAAAAAACTATCACAGTAAGAAGCTGGTAAAATATACAATAAAATATATCACATCATGATTAGAACAATGCAATTGAATGTAATGATGTAAATTTGGCTACAAAAGAGTTTATAAATAATTTGTAATTCATACTCAGATCCAACTCTGAAACAGTTATACAAAGAGCAGGGAACACTAAAATAAAGCCTTGGATAACCGCTGGTATTGTTAGGTCCATTACACACCGCGATAAACTAAGTAGGAAACTCATAAATCAACCTTATAATAGATTCCAACGTAACAAATATAATAAGTATCACAATATTTTACATTATTTAATAAGGAAAGCTAAATTTAGCTATTTTAGAAATAAAATTAATATTTTAGGAAACAGGAATCTCGAGAAAATTTTGGCAGGTAGTTAACGAGGTGGCTGGTCGGCCTGTGATGAGGGAGGGGTTCCCTGTGGAGGCTTATTATATTGCGAGCACGGTGACACACACTGCCTCTAAAGTTAAGATTAAAGAAATCTGTGATGTGTTTAACGATTATTTTTCCTCTGTGGGAGAACGGCTGGCTGATGCACTTACCAAAAATGGCGATGAAGATGTCACTCATGCCATGGACTCTGTTTTTGTAATGAAACTTGTTATTTGACAAGAACTATTCGAGCCTATACTAAATCTAAAAGGTCGCTCGGTTGGGATGATATTCCAACTAATGGTAATAAAGACTATATTGAAGTACTAATTGAACCTTTATTGCACATTGTCAATCTAAGTATTAGATCTGGTAATTTCCCAGAAGCACTGAACATTTTAAAAGTTGTTCTTATTTTCAAATCAAAATATTTAATGAGCAATTTCAGACCAATATCTCTTCTAACAACAGTTTCTAAAGTAATTGAAAAATGTGTTAATCATCAACTAAGAAATTATCTAAATCAAAATGAAATAATATCAAATGTGCAGTATGGGTTCAGTAGCCACAAAAATACCTCAGATGCACTGTTTGATATTTCTAAATTAATTATTTCAAATTTTGGAAAATAAAACTTCAAATAAAATATTAATAACATTTTTAGATCTTGCTAAGGCATTTGATTCTTTGGACAGAGAAACAATCTTTAAACAATTTAAATACGTTGGGATACAAAATAAAAGCTTAAATTGGTTTAGAAGTTATTTCAGTAGGAGGGAACAAAGAGTTCACTTTGAAGGCATACAAAATGTATCTTCAGTTGAATTTGAAATAATCTAGCTTAGCAATTTGGATCAACCTTTTCCTCATTTATATCAATAATCTTTCAAAAGTAAATATTAAAAGTACGTTATTTTTGTTTGTTGATGACACCGCTTTTGTTTCGGTACGGAGGAGGAGATGTACTGCCAGGCATCGGAAGATTTGATAAACATTAAAATGCAGTTAAACAAAAATATTCTTACTGCCAATGTAAAAAAAAGAAATGCCTTCCAATTTATTTATGAAATGATCTTGGTCCAGGTTTTAGAACGCTATAATTTCATTCTTGTGGTGATCTGAGGTTTGTTGCCTGCAGTTGTGGCATTATTGAGCGTTTGGACCACCATAAATATCTAGGTGTTGTTATAGATCACAGGCTCAGCTGGGTTCCACACGCTCAGTATATCAAGCAACAAATTGGGAAATTAACGTTTGCTTTTACCCAACTAAGTGAGGTTCTGACTTCGGACCAGCGCCGAAATGTCTATTATGCCTATGTGCAGTCTCTCTTGCAGTATGGTATACTGGTCTGGGGCGAAGCCTCGTTGGTAATCCTGGAGCTCCTGGCTGTGGCGCAGAGGAAAATAATTAAAATCATTCTAAAAAACATAATTGAATACTGAATTTCCTGTTTTAAACATTAGGAAGCTCTTTGCAAAAAAATATTCTTGTGTACTTTAGAAATAATAAGAATATTGTTTTTGGGTTTGTAACATAACTATGCAACAAGAAATATAATTGACTTTGGTTATCAAATTCTACGACTGATTAATAGATTGGATCACTCGAATCCTTTTTATCTTGCGCATTATATATATAAAATTCGACCACAGTGAATTGTTGACTTTGAAGGTGCCAGTGTCGCTGTGTATAAGCGCACGAGCAGTGAGTGGCTACTTCAACTCAGCCCGGATGATGTAGAGAACTTGCCTCAATCCCAATAACCATGACTTTCAATTTATTATTGTTAAGCACAGACCAGATTGCCTAACAGACTTTTAAAAATTACCGATTGTTTCACATGTAAATTCTTTAGCATAGTCATCTAAATGTTTGCCATCCTTTCAGGGTTTTTCCATCAATTAATTAATTTATTTATTTTATATTGTTTTTTAAATTGTATGTAAAATTTTTCAGCTATTAATTATCCTGGGTATTTTAATGATGACAGTTAGTTTCATATCTTTTCATTATTGTAAATCTTACTTTTTTAGAATTAAGTAATTCAAAATAATTAAAATATATTTTCTTTTCTTGTTACATATCTCTAGAATACCATAGTTAGTAATTAATACTATACAAGCCTTGGAGGAGCTATCTCTTGCATACAGACCAGCAGTCCATGAAAGAGACATTCTTTTGTATATATATATATATATATATATATATATATATATATATATATATATATATATATATATATATATAATGTAATTGAATTGGAATAAAGCTATTTTTAAAAATTTTTTTAATGTAAACTATACCATTAAATGGGTACTAATACTATAAATCCAATTGGTATTTATATTTAAATATGATGATTGTGAAAATAAATCATACAAAAGTCACTCTCAAACAATGATTTGAATGTTTTCACTACATAATCATGTTTAATTTGATGTTGTTACACAAATATCATTATTAACTGGGTTGAACAATCACTTTTTAAACAGCAATTCAGTTTAATTTTAGTAATTGTAATACATGCCATACATTTAATAAAATATTATTAATTGTACTAATCAAGAAAATTCTGTTATACCCTGTCTGGAGATTATCTCCTAAGTTAAATAATCCAAAAGAACATTTTAATAACGATAAATAGCATATGTATAGATCATTTTTTATTATATTTGAATTAAATGCGAAAGCTCTTTAGTTTTTAAATCATTTCCATAAAATGTTCTTTAAATTAGTTAATATTCGTTTCTACCTAATCTTGATTTTTGTTTCATGTAAAATGTCATGTAATATTTTAATTATTTAAGTTATTGTTAAATTTTAGTAAATAAGATCTTATATTGTGACCAAGAAGTTATTCTATAGTAAAGTTACTAGATTTAAACCATCCGTAGTAATAAAAGACATCGATAGAAGATTCTAGTTAAATTTGATTGTAATGGAAAGCGAGTAAAAAGAGTGTTCCAAACCTACTATATTTTAAATTTAAGTTCATGTGAGAGTCCTAAAACACCTATAACTTCTCCTGACCTAATACTTCCTAGTTTAGAGTCCCATTGTCCAAGTCCTATAAAGAACAGAGTGTATGTACTTTGTCCCTTAGGTTATGGGAGACATAAAATTGTCTTTTATAGAGATATCACAAAGGTTTCTGTTACCTATTTCCATTTCATAAATTGCTAAAATAAAAACCAATTGAAATGGAAGATTCTTTGTGAACTGAATAATGAATCTAAAAATTCACTTTGAGGTGAATCCTGTTTTTATTAGTTAATAAGTAAAACAACTTATTGTAAGTGCATTATCAGAAAACAAACTGTCATAACATTGAAAATAAAAATTAAATGTTATGTAAACTAGTTTAAGGATACCATTTTATGCTTCGTGTAATTTATTAAATATTTTTAATGGAGAGAATTTTGGTTAATATTATTGTTATAAAAGTAAATGTTACATACATGCAAAAACCCAAACAACTAAAAATTATTTTAATGAAAACTGTTCAATTAATTAATTTTTAACTTTCCTCGTGCACTTTTTACATAACTAAATTATAAGGACAATAGATAACTATGTAACTCTCTTTCCCTATTGCTGCAAATTACCTTATGGATTATGGCATTGAAATTACCTATTATTACTATAACAATTTACATAAATGTTCCATTGGCCCAGCCTGATATCACTCAATGCTCTGTTGATGGGTAATAATCATGGCTTGGCAGTTTATTTACTCTGAGAGGAAAGAGGAGATGATGTAGTTTCCACTTATTTTGGAATATTAAGAAGACCCCTGACAATTAGCTAATGGGGTAGTTTCGTAGTTTATACAGTTGTGTGACGGAGTTTGTATTGATAAGTTATGGTAAACGAACTATTAATTATAAAGGGGCTTGATAAGGAGAGCAAGTTTTTAATGATTTATATAGTGCAGTTTATTTGTGTCCAAACGTCTAATTTTTTCACCAGACCGTGTACTTTGTCATGTTCACAAAACAAAAATATATTTTGCTGAATGTATTACGTTTCAAATGTTTGGTATTGTTATACAAAATGCTATTAGGTTTTCACTCATTGCGTCAATTCCTTACACTTTTTCTTATTTCACCATCTATTTAATTTTGAAACATTCATGGTTTGTTTTATTTACTAAGTGTGTATAATTCTCTTGACACGAACACTAGATATTGTGTAACCTATTTTATGAACACAATCATTGGGTATAATTTTTATTAATGTTTAGTTATTTTGGATCTATGTCAACTTTATTTAAAGTAATCATATTTTTTAGGATAAAAAAGAGTTAAAGTTGAAAATACCTTTTCACCTTACGTATATGGGTGAACTGGATCGTGTACCAAAGATAATGGGGTGGGAGGGTCATCACTAACATACGTGTGGGAATATATGGAAGGGTTACTGACAACTATACACAAAAGAAGGTACAACATGCATATATTATATACACTAGTTTAGTATCTACTTAATAAGTAAATTTAATTTACTTAGTTTTATGGATTTTTCTAGAATGACAATACAATAGCAGTACAATACCATATTCAATATATTTTACGTGTAATACAAATATTTAGAATATTTTAATCAGCCACAAATATAACTCTAATATAGATTTGTTATGGTATATTCTAAATACATTTAAGAACATTTGTAGTTAATAAAAAATGTTCTTATTAGTAATATAAATCTTTAAATTTAAGTAAAAAAATTAACTCCTATTCCATTAATTTAACTAGACACTAGACACATTGTGATTATTAGCATAGCTTCAAGTTATTGCTTCACAATATAACATAAATTACGTAGTGACGACTATCAATTATCCAGTGTTATCAATGGACAGCTTGGTAGATACCTGCTCATACAATAACAGCATGTATATATTTCCTCAACAAGATTACATCACGTAGCTGAGAAACATTTCCAGTGTAACAATAACACTATACGATCTTTAGTTTGTTTGGAACTATTTCCTTCGTTAAAACAAAAATAATAATATATAGATGTTCTAAAGACTCCTCTCCTGTCCCCATTATATGTAGATATTTTAATTCCAGTTTTATTCTCAGATATATGACTAAAATATGTCATGTTTCACATAAGTGTATTAATAATATCTTAGCAGTTAATACTATCAAAAAAAATTTATAATATGTATTTTGTTAGGAACTTATTTCGATAATTTTTTCATCAACAAATTTAATTGCTTTGACAATTAAGTTGAAAATAATTTATACTGACATTTTTCTTGTTTCAATTTCGTACTCACAGTTTTTGTTTACAATGTGCTTTAGAGATCTCAGCTTTCCGCCTAAAACAATTGTGTTCCTTTCACACAGAACATACTATTTTCTCTGAGCAAATATTTTTTAGTTCTTTACATAAGTAAAACTGGCCAGTATATTTTAATTACTAAGAATATATTGTCACTAATAGATAAATTACATATATTTTCCTCTTAAACTTGAAACACTAGATATTGCTTTGTAAAATCTGTTTAGAGTCAGAAAATATCCATGAAGAGAGAGAGAAACAATATCTTAACAGCTGACACTAATGAAGATGCATATTTTAGTCGTAAGATGATGTTGTAATACGTTTTGATAAAACATAATATTTAATATCTGTTAATCCTCGTTGTAATTTGGGCATCATGATACAACGGGTTTGTTTTTATTTCCTATATTAATCTTCCTGAAGATATTAATGAATATATTTTCATAATACCTAGTTGCTTTTAAACAAATGAAAAAAAAAAATAAATTGAACATAGATTTATTGTATGTAATATGAAAATAATGAGAGTGATTGTGATAAAATAAAAATTATGTCGTGTTTATGGTCCGATTACTTATCTAATAGATATGTCATATTAAATAAATGCATATTTAGTTATACAGTAAGTTTGAAGCTAAACCAAAACTGTATAAATTTGATAATTTTTTCCAAAAATAACAAAGCTTTTTTATGAGACATTTCAGTATCAATAGAATATTGGATAAACGATTGTATTATTTGGTAATATACTCTTCATTTTTGTATAATATGGTACCAGCTTAGACTATTTCAGCTCACTACCAACTAAAATATTATTAATGAAATATAAGAAGTTCTTAACGTATGAACATTTTTAATGGACAAAGTTAATAGACATAAGTTTGTTTGGTAATGCCCAAGAAACCAAAACGTGTTCTCTCCTTCTATTCTTTTTAAGGCCAAATCGCACGACGATAGCGAAGTCATCTTCAATGAAATCATTGCTTAGTAACAGTTAGATTTTCTTTCTTTGTAAATTTTTTATGATGTTGATTCAATCATAATTTATTATTGGACCCTCATAATTCGGATCATCAACCTCGATACCGTCTATAAAAATGTAGATTCTTCAACACTCTGGTCTGGTAGGAGGTTTTAACACCTAAATGTACTTTTTATAACAAAAACTATACACTTTTAAGATTATTGATTACCATAGAATTGGTCAAATTTGGTAAATATGAACCTGAACCTGCTCTTGGAAATCCTAAAGATATATACATAGAAGAAAGTTACAGACCCCGTTTTAAATATTTACTGTTATTGGTGAATTTGGAACGTATGTTTTGAGTTTATATTATCATTTTCTAAACTTTGATCCACAATTTACCCTGTATATAAAGTAACTGTGTATACAAAGGTTAAGTGGAAGAAGGGACTTTCTAGTCCCAACTTCGCCTGGTTAAATAAAGTCGTACTTCATTTCATTTCATAACTGAAAACAAGTCTAATAAATATTTAGATAATCTAATTAATATGTCTATATATGTGTGTGTTTGCATGAAAAGCCTATGCTCATTTATTAATTGTTATTTAATTCTGGTTTTTTTAAATCCATAAGGTGAGCATTACTCACTTACTATTTAATGAAGGTACGTGTTGCTGTATTTTTCATTGGCTTAAAACTATTTAAATATAAAGGCCCCATTTTCAATCAATACGAGTATGTTGATTTTTTTGTAAAGAAATTAATCTTCAGGATTTTGTTAATGAATTTTAAAAATTGAATTTATAAATCACGCTTCCAAGTATAATCTTACTCCTTTTTCCAAAGTAAATTGCTTCTTATACATAGTAAAGCCTAGTGCAGTAATACAAACTGAACTATCTGCAATAAAGTTAATTTATTGGAGTTAATACAATTAATTACCGTTCTCCATGTTTGATGATAACGTATTGTTATTGCGTCGTATCCGTTGCTCATCAATTTTAATTACTATAAGGTTTATCACATGCACGTAAATGGTGAAATAATTTGTTTAACTTAAATTAATTATTAAATTTAATTTGTTTGTTATCTAAAAACACTCTTAATTGATTGGAAAGTATTGTATATTTATTATTAATTGTGCAAGTCTACTTTGAGGAAGCTGTGAGGTAAAATATTTTACAATTTTTTTAAATTAAGACAAAGCATAGGAAACTGTTGTAAACCCAACCCACACGTGAACTTAACCTTTTTAACGTTATAAATCGAATGTAAACAACTTTATAACACAAACATTTTGTTAATTTATATATGTATATTGGAGATATGAGTTCAAGCATTACGTATTACTAGGAGCTAGGATGTGACTCACCTGATCAATATTTAGTAGAAAGTAAACAAAACTGTTGTGTACTCTAATTATTTGTAATAGAAAATGGACTTCTAATAGAAAATAATGGTGTCTTTCAATTAGTTTAGTTTCAAGAATAAAAGCTTGAGGAAGGGTACTTCGTTATCTTAACCAATAAGTTATTGGATAGATAACATTGATTAAATTTCATTACCATATATTAACATTAAAATGAAATTAAAAATACATATGAAAATAAAAATGCTTTTGATACACAATATATATAATTTGTATAAATAAGCATTTTAATGGCATATCTTGTATGAACAAAGTAATGTGAGTCATTTTCTCATATATGAGAGTAAATAAAGTTTATTGTCCATGAGCTGTGAACCCTCGGAGTGGCTAGTGCCCCAGATACACTAAGCTTTATTACGCTTTAATGTCTATACGCCATTGTTGAAAGCATATTTCCATCCACATTAATATTCCGATGCAACGAAGGTGCAGAATACAATTATGTTTATTGTCACCACACTACAGTTTATACTAAAATATACTTCTGAGTATCGTAGTAAATGTCAGTACGTAGAAGCAGTATTCTCAGCTATAAAATCAAATTATTTCTTGCAAACTGGTGCTATAAATATCATTAGAAGTACGGAAAAGTTACACATTTTCAGCTAACAACAAAAAATATGTTTTTATTTTTAAATTTAACATAAGTTTTCTGAGAGTGGCCTTTGCAAACTTTAATTTTTTTTTCATTTATAATTTGTTGATTGTTTTTATAATTATAAATAGCTGACAGATAGAAACCTGAGGTCTCGCACTTTTTCTTAGTAGGCATCAATCAGAGAACAGGAATGGTTTTTCTAAACTTCGTGATTCAAACCATTTTACTTAATTTTGATTTATAGGTCAGAAAATTACTTGGTAAAATTTTGATTTGTACAGAATACTGTAGTACTTAACTAAATTGGAATGGTTTGATAGCATCGTTATTTTCTATTGTTATTTTCCCTCGACTTTTTCAAGTTGAACCCTGGTCAATGTATATGAGAATCAAAACAGATATCCTTAAAATATGAACCTAAGGAATAAACATCTTAGCATGCATAAATTATGGTAAATTTGTATTATATTTATATGTCCACCATTCAAGTCAGAAACTCGCTACAACTTGAAGATATATGGACAGTAAACTACTTAATCTTAGGACAGTGTAATATCTACATTTGATATACTATAAATATTTGTATTAAACAGAGGGGTATACGAACTGATCAAGTACTAACCTTACTTAGTTATGTTTTTTAAAAGTCTGCCATTTCTATTGTCTTGAATTTCTCCTGATTGACTGTTGTTTTCCCACGCTCTCAAAGGTAGAGAGCCAATCTCAGGTGAAGCCAGTCTCGCAGAAACTTAGTGCTTCCTTCAAAATATAGAGCTGTATATTTATCTCTTTACCTTTATTTACGTTCTATACTTAATATTTAACACATAAATAATTAAATTACTATAAACTACACTCAATTCTTTATTTATACATGTTAAACTGACAATATAATTTGTTTGTAAAGTTACCTTTTTTATGAACAAACTAAAATACTTGATGAATAAAAAATATATATAGACATATATATGTATTTAATAAATTGATGTTATTAATTTTGTGACACATATGTCCTAGATAGCATCTAAAATTAACGTGGGATCGAACCATGAGATGCACACAAAGGTATTAGAGCCTCATGGGCATTGTCATTGAAAAAATTGGACAAGCTGTAATAGGCCATATTTAAATATAACGGAATTTTAACAATAGAATTACTTTTATTAACAATTTGGGTAACATATTAGGAGCCAATATTTCCTCCTATAATATTTTTTTAATTTGCGGAACCTAAATAAAAAAAAAAAAAAAAAAAAAAAAAAAAAAAAAAAAAAAAAAAAAAAACCTGTAATCTAGTTGCAGTTCAATTTGATGGGACCAACTTCAATATTTGTTAGTGACCAAAAGGCTAACTTAAATTTTATGAATTTGCGTTGATATTTTATGATTTTGATAAAAAATTAGCAATACAAAATTCTAAGATTTTTACTAGTGTGAGAGATTTAATTATGGCACATTTTCCTTGTTTCCTATAAGACCAATTTTGTAAAGTAGGCTCATTGGATCGATGGTTTATCGTGACATCTGAACCACGTTAGTGTCACTGGGATGAAACATTCATGGTCACATTGGGGCTTGAGCCTGGGCAGCTGGTTTACCCTATTAGCTACAGCCCCTCTATAGTTTCATGTAAATAATAAAAAAAAACCTGATATACTAGTTTGCTCTTATCACAATTCAATTACATTAAAAATAGTTTAGAAGTTACTTGTAATGGATGGTTGACACTATATATATATATATGTGTTGGCCTTCTTTGGACCATTATCCTTACATATATTTTGGACATGTCGGCACTGTAAAACAGGGCTGTAACCCAGCTACATGGAGACAGTGTTAAGGAGATTTGAGTCGATAGGCTGTATGTTCGGATCTCTTAATACCAACCACTCAATGGTTGCCATCAACGTAGACACTACTAAATTTAAATTAATTGGTTGGTAGCGTAGTTGGTTCAGTCCCAGCTTCATGTGCTAAAGGTTCTCAGTTCGATCCCAATCAGAGTCATAATACATTTTGAGAAGGATCAGCTGATAACCACCGGCTGTTAATTTGTCATTGGGCTATTAATTAATGACACTTTCTAAAGAATAGTTGGCCTTAGTTTGTAACAATGACTACATTAGCTCATCTACACTCATCACACTCATTCGAAATTCATATTCGCCCATATCTTTACGATCGGCGTCTTATGATTCAATAAATAAATAAAAAATAAATATATAAATAAATGAGTTTCGGGTGTCAATGTTTGGTGAGAGTCAAAGGTTAAGGTGTCGTGTATGGAAGAGAACTGAGTGTCAGGCTTGTCAGTTAGCTGAAAATCAGACCAACACTACGTGGTTCGGATTCCACGTAAATCTGTATTTCCCTTAGTTGCCCTGGCTATTGGGCTACTAATAAGTAGCTCTTTCTGAGAGATAGTCAACCTTAGTTAGTAACGTTGACTACACTCGTTCATTCGCCCCTAATATTATCATATGAGTCCAAGGAACTCAAAAGTGATCGACTCCCTCTTTAGTCCTAATTTGTTAACGATCCGAGCATGATGAAAAACCAACAATTTTGATGGCCAGCTGTAATGGCTTAGCTTCACGACGGACATTTTTCTTATAATTTATTTTTACTTTTTCTTTCAAAGAATAATGGTGGAATTTTCGTTTTTTAGTTTAACTTATATGATATATGAATGCAAATATCCACTTAAACTGTGTTGGCATTTGTATAAACTCTAAAATCATTAAAATAAAACATATTATTTTACCACTGACACATCAGTGAATGTAGGTATATAAAACCAATACAATCTATTTAAAATGAATTTTATTGGCACTAATTTTTTATATGGAGTCTAAATAGTTTCAATATCCCTGTATGTGTACGGGTGGGTAGGTGGTCAATTTATAACATGTCAACGTATCTCATGTGCATGATATTCCACTCCGGGACTTCATTGGGTTCGAATATACCTGCTGAAGACGTCGAAGATCATCGTTGAACTTCAGACACCTTCACGCTACTTAGGATCCAGCTGTTCCAGAGACTCAACGCCGCCAGTTCCACTCCGATTACCCGCCTGCCCACGACCTTCGAGACCTTCTAGTCTACCACTCGTGGTGTAGTGCTGCAGGTGTTACTCCCTGTAGTGGGGAACAGGTAAGTTTGGTGATTCCATGAGGGTGTTTCGTCGCACTCCTCGGCCCACTTTGCCTGGGCAGAGTATAGCCGGGTGAGAACCAGCAAGCCACACAGTCTCGTCCCCGATATACCTTGGTGCAATAGGCGTCGGCTTAGGAAATCCTTTTCCCTCCTTATTAGTGTGGACTTACTGTGTTCATTTGTTGTTTCACAGACGACTTGCCGTACTTCGTATATTCACAAACGTCACCGTTCTCTCAGTAAGTCCGCTCTCATTCCATCCTTGTTAGGTTGGCCCCGTCTCTCGGGATGGAGAAGAAACCGGTCTATTCGGAGGCCAAACCTTCTGGTCTATCAGTTCCTAAACCTCCCCGGCCCTGACAAGGTCGAAGGAACTGCAACCTTACGGCCTTAGGTGACAGATTCACAACACGAGAAGGCAGAGACCTAGTTGCTCTCATCACCACCACTGCCCAACTCCTTACACCCGCTTTACCGTCCATAAAGCGGAGCACCCTTCATCTCCTGACAAACTTCTGCTGTCCCTGTCCATCACCCTTAAGTTACTCAATGTTCACAGGCTACTGCATCGGCTCAGACTTTATCCCCCTCTTCTTCGATCTCAGGATCAGAAACGTCTCTTATGCCCAGGAATTTCATCCTCCCCCGAAGACCATCACAGACTACAAGAAAGTAGACTGGGCAGCGTTCACTTAATCTATCGATACAGACATACGTAACCTGGCCATCACGCATCCCCAATCACCTGACCAGATCGACAACCCGGCTGACTCTCTAACAGATACCATCATCAGGGCCAAAGGGATTTCTATCCCCATGAAGTTGGTCACACACACACCCCATACCACTTTCCTTCTGAAATTATTTCCCTCATCAAGCAGAAGAGGTGAGTCAGGCGCCTACCTCTCAGAGACCCCGGATCCACCCATTTGAATGAATCTTATAGGGCGCTCGTCCAGAGGGTCAAGACCTAGGTAGCGGCCTTCAAGAGAGATAAGCTCCATAAGATTTGTGGTGGTTCAAGACTTCCCTTCCACCCCACGGAAAGTCTGGCGTCTGGTCAAGTCCCACAGCTCCCCTTTCAATCCACCAGCCCCACTGACCGTGAATGGTGCCCCAGCGGCAGACCTCGAATTAGGAGCTGAGGCTTTCCGTGCTTCCTTGTCCACCATCTACTCAGTACCTCACCACCCCACCTTCGACGCCACTCATTTCAACCGGACCAATGCCTACATAGCCGAGAACCATGAACTCTTTGCTGCCTTCCAGGTACCCCCTGCAGGCCTCCCTGACCATCCACTGACTCTCCCCATCACCTATCTACATGTTGCCGCCAGGCTTAGGACCCTCAAGAACACTGCCCCCGTTCCTGACAGCATCTCCAACTTCCTGGTGAAAAAGGCCCCAGTTTCACTCATTAGGGCCCTATCTATCATATTTTCATCCATCCTCCTCCTAGGCTACCATCGCAAGTCCTGGAAGCTAGCCCATGTCATAGTTCTGCCGATACCCCAGAGACCCTAGAAACCCAGACAACTATCACCCTATCCGCCTTCTAATACTTTCAAAACTATTCAAGAAGATTTTGGTCACCCAACTCCATAATCACCACAACGATCTCAACCTACTTCCAAAGTCCCAGCCTGGCTTCCGTCCTGGCATCAATATGTACCACCAAATCCTCGTAGTAACCTGTATTCAGCGAAACTCCTATCGAAGTACGCCTATCATCATAGCCCTCATGTATGTCCACAAAGCATACGACACTATCTGATATAACGGCATCAGAGCCAAACTCCTCCAACTCCAACTGCCCCCTTCCATCATCAAGTAGATATCCAACTTCCTCGATGGTAGGACAGCCCAGGTCGGAGTAGTAAAGGACGCCCTTTCTCAACCCTTCCGGCTGTTAGCAGGGCCTCCCTCGGGATCACCTGTGTGCGAGATCTCCCTTCACCCACTCTCAGGAACCCCGCCGACACTACCACTGGTTTCATACAGTTCGCGGATGAGACGATCTTCTGGTGTGCCTCCCGAACCCCCGAAACACTACGTAAACGACTTACTAAAATCATTAATGATTACCTTACGTACTGCTCTAAATGGAGCATCAGGATTATCACCTCTAAGACCCAGCTCTATTATTTTAACTACAATGGCAGTACGTTCCAAGTTAACCAGGAAACCACTATCGTCCTTCAAGGCAACAGACCTTCACTGACTAAGACCTGCAAGTACCTAGGAGTCACCCTTGATTCCAAGCTCTCCTTCATACCCTACTTCCGAAAAGCTAAGAAGACTGCCACATCCCGATTCAAAGCCCTCCGCTTTCCTAACAACAGACACCAGGGGTGCTCTGCTAGGTCTATCACATCTATCTACACCTCCGTCACCATTATCACCCATAACCACCTCTCCAACTTTGAGAAAACCGGCCGACGCGCCATGCGCTTAGCTTACCACATGGACGCCGACCATAGCTCCCAAGATCTTTACACTCTATTCCATATTATATTCAACGGTTGTGTAATATATTTACTAAACCATATCCATACCTTGCGTCAACCAGAATGACCTTGCCAAAGCCACCGATTCCCCCATACTGGCAGAGTACTTTACCGATCCCTACTCCACTAGCCAATACTTCACCATCCAATACCTGATTAACGGCCGATTTGTGATCCACCACCTAACACCCCCCCCCCCACTAACCACTAGCCACACGATTCATTACGGACGTCACACTGAAGTCTCCACACCCTCTCATTCCCAACCCACCCTCAGCTCACCAACAATTTTTATTTTTCCATGTCTTTCTTCTTCTGTCTGTTTCACAGGCCATGTTTCCTCGGGTCACTTCCGGATACTCGGGCTGCCTGCTTGCAGTCATGATTGATGCGATCCAACACCATTTACCTACCTATCCCAGGCTGAAGAGGCCCTATTGGCCTAAAACAGTCTTAGCTCCCAGCTAAACCTTCACGATCCAGCTCCAGCTCCCATGTGGATGGGTTGTTTGTCCATAACATGTTGCATGGGCCTTTGTACGATATACATGTTGGACATGTCGTTAGTAGAAATACAAGTGAACGTTACACAACACCAATTTATTACAAATTAAGTGCAGTATGCAAGAATATATCAGTTAACTATTTTTACCTTCTTCAGGCTACAGAAACTCGCAAAATATTCTATGTAATTTTCGATACGTTCTATGACTATTATAACACAATGATACATTTTACTATAATAAAACCACATTATTTGTTTTAAACACTTTAGATAGTAAAATAATAAATAAACTTAATTAGTTAAATGCATCCAAAGAGAAAAATACTTACATCAAACTACAACACTCTACCATTGAATCACTGATATGCCTTTCTAAACATATTTTGTCCATAGTCAAATGAGAAAAAAGTGAAGAACAGCCCTAATCAAAGTGTTAGTAAACAATATCAGGCAATCAGCGGGTGACATTGTTTATTGCTGTGTAGCATCAAGGTGACAATACACCACATTCTGAATGGCCGCAGTATAATTTGCAGTATAATTTCCTACCTGTCACAGCAGAGATCTAATCTAGCATACATAAGATTGGCACACATTGAAACAACAATGAACTGAAGTTTGATCATTCTTAACTCCTCAATTAAAACAAAATACCCCTTTTGATGCAATTTATGATAATGTGAGACATGTATACTTAGTTTGTATATTTTCACATTCTATCACTTATTCAATCTATAAACTTGATTTGATATACTATATTAAGAACGATATATTTTATGATAACTTAAATAATAGTATGCCAAATTAATTTGCTCAAAGTCAAACTCCAAAAAACATTATATATGTTGATCCCCAAAATTCACAACAGCCATAGGAGATCAACTCCCCTCATTCGATCACGATACAACCATTGCCTCTTTCCAGAAACTAGAGGGCGAGCATTGCCATTCGTGCCGTGCCTGACTTCTCTATGCATTTTTCGTTACTGTCTGTTTTTATTGTCGTCTTTCTCTCTACGTTCCTGCACATCTATCACTTTTTAATTCTAATTGTTCCTCAATTGATGATTCGTTTATTTTTAATTTCTAAAAATCACCTAATGAATCTTGTTATAATTACTATAAAGTTATGATATTAATCATATACCGAAAACGGATTGTAATGACTTGGGATGCTTTGTTGCCCATCCAGATATCTGCCATTTCTCATATACATAACATCGATGTTATAGGTATAAATACAAAAATAATATTTTTTTACAAACGTATTTGTTTGTTTATCTTATTAAGTAAGGCTAACCTAATATCAGGGAGGGTCATTTATAGACAAAACGAACAGAAAAGCAAAGGGATCCACACTCATTATGGATTGAATCCCAATATATAAGCATGCCTCTGTTCTCTTTTTAAATGTTATGTGCTTTCCCTTGATTAGAACTAGAGACGTTAGGGATAGAAAGTCATGTTGGTTTAGTCAAGAATTAGAAACTGAAAAAGAAAATATAATTAAGCTAAATAATATGGGTAGAGCTATAAAAAATTAGGAAATTATAAAACAACTAGAACATTAAATAAAGATTTTAAAGGAAAATTTTTTAGGGCTAAACAGAGTTATTCTGAAGAAAAATTTGTAACCTCTACAAATATTTCTAAAACTTTTTGGAAATTAGTTAATAAAGAAATTGTTAGTAAAAACATAACTAGTAGCAGCGTTGACCTATTAACGGTTAGGGATACATATATTGACCCAAATTCTATAAGTAATGCCTTTAATGACTACTATATCAATATGGTGGATAATGAAGTTATTTCAAAGATACAAAAACGTTCTCAAGTAAAATTACCTGATAGTTTATTTAGTAATAGTAATATGAAGTTTATATGTGACCCAGTTAGTGAGGCAGAGCTGGAGGAAATAATTACTTCTTTTGAAAATAAATTTTCCTCAGGATACGACGGTGTCCCTATCACAGTTAGTTATAAAACATGCCCAAAAATATTTAATTAAACCTCTTAAACATATTATAAATGCTTCTTTTATATCTGGTATATTCCCTGCTAATTTAAAGATGGCAAAAGTAAAACCTCTACATAAAAAAGGAGATCTTTCTGACATCTCTAATTACAGACCTGTTGCGATCCCCCAGTCATAGCTAACATTTTTTTAAAAGGCATTGTACAATAGATTAGTTGGATGTCTCGATGATAATGATCTCTTTGATAGCGAGCAACATGGCTTTAGATTTGGCCACTCTACCATTACAGCTGCGACAAATTACATTAATTCAATCGTTGACTCAGTTGATCAAGGAAAAGACGTTATTGGTGTATTAATGGATGTTACCAAAGAATCTGATAGCATCTCACACATAGTTTTGACTGACAAACTCTCGAAATTTGGGATACAAGGACTTCCTTTAACATGGTTAAAATCCTACTTAGAAAACAGGAGGCAGTTTGTGGAAGTTAATCACATTAATGAGCATAATCAATTAATTTCTCCTCGATCAAATATGAGCTTAATCAAATATGGTGTTCCACAGGGATCCATTTTAGGACCACTTCTGTTTCTATGCTACATTAAGGGATTACCTTCAATCATTTCGGATAACCTAGTTAGAGGATATTTGCCTCTATAAGGACGATGTCAACCTAATAGTATAGGGAAACTGCCTACCAGATTTAAAAGAGACAGCAATAGATTAGTTTACTAAGATTACTAATTTCTTTTCAAAACACAATCTCTTAATAAATCGATTGAAGACAATTTTCATTCAATTTGGCACTAGATATAGTAAGGAAGAGTGAACTATAAATATTAATATGGAAGGAACTAAACTTAAAAAGGTATTAGAAACTAAATTTTTGGGCTTTATTATAGATGGTCATTAAGCTGGGATGACCACGTGGAACATATTGCAAATAGATTTTCTTCAGGTATATATGCTTTGTATAGATTAAGATATTTTTTTACCTTGGAAATGCTAAAAAGTTTTACTTTGCCCATATTCAGTCTCATATATCTTTTGGAATAAGCATCTATGGTGCTACATTCAGGCTGAACCTGGACAGACTGCTGGTATTACAAAAAAAGGTTATAAGGGTAATGTTGAGACTGCAGTGGGGGTGCTCAGTAATACACCTATTCAAGGATCTTGAGATAATGACAATTTATAGTCTTCATATATATCACTGCGTATTATTCATGAAGCAAAATTCATGTTCTGCCTCTAGATTGGGTGATACTCATAGTTACAGTACCAGACATAGGCAAAATTACTCTTTATCCACACATGAATTAAAGTTTTTTGCAAAAATTCAGTTTGTATAGGAGCAAAGTACTACAACGCCCTTCCCAATATTGTTAAAAAGGAAACAGTTTTTGGATAATTCAAAAAGGTCCTTTATAAATATATATGATTACAGTCCCTCTTTACTCAATTGAAGAATATTTTAATATTGGAAAGGTTTGATGATACATAAAGCAATACTGTATTGAGGATGTAAATAATGTTTAAGTACTAGACTAAGAAACTTCTTAATTGATTGTATGAGGCCATTTATTTGTATTTTGTACAAAATCATTAATAAAGAGAATTTGAATTGAATTGAATTTAACTCGTTAATAGTATTTAACAGTGCATCATTTATATTTTGTCTTGTTTGAATATAGCCTACACTGACAATTAATATTCCTAATAACTAAATTCATTTGACTTTTATAGGGCAACAACTTTACCTCTTTTACGGCTATCAGGAAATACACCATAAATTACACTATGGTTAATTATAGGTTAATAAATAATACTAATTTGTCTTTTTAGAATGTTAAGCTAGGACAACCATTCAGAAGTAACGTGAACCCTCCCCTTAGGTGGTCACGTTCTGGCACGTTGTGTATGGTGAAGTTTCTTTACAGTCTCACAACTGGACCCCCTTCCGCACTTTTATCATCTGCCAGATTTGTACCACATATGTCAATATTTTTCAGAGGAATCCATAGGCATATTTTGCAAAAGATAAACAATTCATCAGTGCTGAAGTATTAATTTAGTTACTTATAATCTAACATTGTAAACTGCATATCTGTTGAAGGAAATTTTTATCAAACTATATGAACGAGAAAAACGGCAATTTATACAAATTTTTATTGTTCTAAACTGGCCAGTGACTATTAACATATAAGTGTCACATCAATTATTTATTGAATGTGGCTGAAATATGTGTTAAATTAAATCAATCTCTAAGTCATTCAAATGTTTTTATTGAACTGCATTTCATAAAATATTCATTGTCTAAACCATATTTGTATAGATAAGCATTTAAAGAAATTTTTACAAGCACATATGTTTTGTTTGAGTATTAAGGCGTTTCAGCCGGCTGTAGGGACAAATGAAATCAGCTCGAAGCGCTGACTACTTCTGACCGTGATCTACTCATACACAGACACTCGACTCCTCAGCCTCCCCCTACTCTGGGATGGGTTGGTATACTTGCAGGTAGTCGTTTAAGCGTGATCCTGTGGGTGCGGGTGCTGTGTCTCGCTAAACGTGTCCGTATTGATTAGATTAATATAAAATACGAGTAAAAGTACAACCAAAGTTTGATTATATAAACTTATTCAATTTAGAAATTTTGTGATATTAAAAGGCATAATATGCCAAACATGGCATGGTATTTGTCATCGTAATAAAATAAAATCAACCATATAACATTCATTAATTATTTAAAATCAAATGTACGAATTTGCAGTAAAATTACCTAATTTAAAATAACCAATGAGCAGACCAGTCCTGAGGGTCTGTTTTTTTAAATTTGGGATTTGTCGTGAAAATAGTTTCTTAATTTTGTATGTACCGAGAAAGCCCATATCTTTAAGATGATGTATTTATAACTATAAACATAATTTTAATAAAAAAAAAAAAACAACTTAGTTGGCGTTTAATAGCTGATATAAAGTCATTAAAATCGAAAAAAATCTAATTTTTTTTATCAAACAGCCTGAACTACTTAGACTAGTGCAAATCCTACTAGTCTCCTAAAAAATTAAATACTATCATAATACCATGTTTCTGCGCGTAACTACTTTGAATAAGTAGCTTATAATGAAGAATACTCTTTCCAAGTTCACATTTATCTGATTACATTACAAGTATAATTTATTTGCAATCAGCATCAAATAGATATTCCCAAACCATCCCCTAGTGTTATTTTTTAATTTTATGTAAACAATGTGAAACGTAATTAATTTCATATAGTATTGTGAAATGTAAATATGGCGGAAGTATTAATTAATTTAACATATTATATATTTACTATTTTTTTAATCAGTGTTCTCTCAATACTCATTATTTAATTATTCATATCTTACATGACGATTGGATGGATACATTTTAAGAACAAAATAAACATCGTGAAAGTTTCATTGTTAGTAGTGATGAATCATTTAGTCATTTATGTTTCAATAAAATGAAAATAATCTGACATGCTAATCATTAATAATATGTTGAATAGTTTAATTGAATACCATTACGTTTACTGAATAATATTATTGATAACGGTTTTTATAAAAAAAATATATGAGCATAACATTTAATTCTTATTGATCCATTATTCCTAGATTGTAGAAACGTATATTTGCATGATTTAAAATTAATTTTAGTCTTTTCGGAAATATTTATTTTTTAATGATACCAATAGTTCAAAATAGAGCCACTTAATATAAGAGCATATTGGACCAAATTTGTAATGGCAACCAAAAACTCGCAAAAAAAATGGAATCGATTACAAAAGTTGAAACTGTTATCATCCCATCCATCTAGATAAATTAGTTTGCCCAACAAGAGCTTAACTGAATAAATCCTAGCAGAGATAAAATTTTTTAGATAAATAACAAAACCGACCAGCTCAACTACAGAAATACAGTCTATGAATATGGATGAGAGTAGTTACAAGAGAGTCCACTGCCTCTTGTATCAATATCCCAGCATCAATACAAGTATGGAGTTGTTATTTAAATATTAAATGTAGCAAGCTCAGTACTCCTTAAATTATTAACAGAACTGTAGTGTTTTTAAAAATAAACTAAATTTACAAATAAATATAAACCATAAGTACTCGGCTTGTTGTTCAATCTTTAAATTTGTGAATATCTTCATAGTTAATAGTGTAATTATATAAACAAAAAATAATTTGTATGAAATAAAAGGTTAAGGATTAAATGTTAATATTACCTACGTGTTAAAAGAATACCACTGAACGAGTCCGGGTGGGTGGGTGTGTGGATCAACAGCCCTGTACGTGACAAGGCAGATGGGTGGGTCAATACCAGTATACATGTACGGACAGTTGGACGGGTTAATACCACTGCACGTGTAGAAGCGCGTGGGTGGGTACCAGTATACATGTACGGACAGTTGGACGGGTCATTACCACTGCACGTGTAGAAGCGTGTGGGTGGGTCAATACCAGTATACATGTACGGACAGTTGGATGGGTCAATACCACTGCACGTGTGGAAGGGCATGGGTGGGTCAATACTATTATACATTTACGGACAGTTGGACGGGTCAATACTTCTGCACGTGTAAGAATTTCCATGTTATAAAAGGATTTAAAATTATTAGTTAAGCATTTTCCAAATAATATTATTAAAATTAATCCAGTAATGATAACAGCAATCATTTTTAAAACTTTAAAACAAATATTAAAACACATCCTGATCATTGCGAATTAATCTGTCATAATCATACATGTTGTAACCATACAAATGTATGGTTATAATTATATTATATATAATTATTATTCTATAATTATAAATAAATATAAATATAATTAATCTGTCATAATCATACAAATGTAACCTAACATTTTTAACTGCCAACCACTTGTATTTTACGATGAAATAAAACATATTATCGATAAACATATGACATTTAGTTCTCACATAGATTATGTAACCAAAACTTAAGACTTGATATTTTTAAATGTAAGAAAATTCAAAAAACATTTATCAATAAGTACCAAAAGTCTGATTCACTTTCCATTAGTACAAAGCATCTTTCAATATGGTCTAACATTGTACTGCTTAGATCCTGATAAATTTTTAAAAACATAAAAAAGTTTAATATCTAAAATCTTAAAAACTTACTGATTTGTCACTGGAATTACTTGGTATTAAAAAATTCCAATTCTTTGGCCATATACTTAGATTTAAGTACACAATACTTCAATCCAGGATACAGACGGGAACAATTTGGAAATTATAATTTAAGTCTTAGACAAAAGATTAAATTAAATAATTTCCTACCTAGTAAACTCTCTACCTCAAAAGCTTCAATCCCTTATAAACAAAACTCAAGTATAGACACATGTTAAAAACTATTTTATTTCCTGTATCGAAACTTAAAACAAACACTTACTTCAACTTTAACTACGAAACTCGAAGGGTTAATTTGCACTAATGGACATCTTTATTTATTAATTGTATGTGTTGCACATTTAATTTATTTATTTTTTCACCTTATTTACCACTAATTTTAACTTCAAAATGCACGTAAACTGACTTTAACTTCAGAGGATACTAAATCTATAATAAATCATTAGTAATTGAGGTTATGGTTAAGATAGGGTCTGGACTCTGTTTACACTGAAGCTATTTTTTCTTTCTTTTTTACTTTGTTTTGTTGCATGGCATTCAAAAATAAAATAAAATAAAAAAAATAAATAAAAAAACACTCAATATTACAAAGATTCATGGCAAAAACAAAGTGATGTAGATATTATAGTCAACATACAGTAGTAAGTGTAAATGGGTAGATTGTTAGGCACACACTGGTTCATGTACTTAGGACACATTTTTTCTCCAAAATGTTTCAAGAATACTAAGGCTACTTTCTCTTCTCTGCATAACTGACCTGACTACAATACTTGCCTTTTGTTCTGCCCTGTTATCTATTGGGCAAGATTATGTTCTGTCCCACAAACATTTGGCTTTCTTGCTTGTAAAATTGTTTTATTATTTTATATAGTCATTTAAAATTATGTTTATTTCTTAATTTGTTAATTGATTATAGACTACATATTTGTTTGTGTTGTTACGAGATATACTGTATAAAAAACTGTTCCCACTAAAGGCAGAAATATTATTAATAATATATAAAATAATCTATACTTATAATTATTTTACTATATATCAGTGAATATTTGTTTATGTTAAGTTTTTTACTCATATAATCATTGGCTAGAGTGATAATACAAATCTGCTTTGTAATTGGCTGTACTATTTTTTTAATAAAGAATTTGAATTAGAAAAAAACACTAGTTACCTTTAATATTTGGTTTTGTATCAATTTTAAAAATATATTCGTAACTGTCTAATTTTGAACAGGTTCAAAAGTAGTTAATACCGGGAATATATTAAAATATTATAATATTTAGAATAGTACAAAATATAACAAAATTTTAAGAGAATAAACTAACGCAGCTGGCAATATAAAATAATATCTAGGAATATCACCTTCGTATTAGTTTATGTACAGATTGACTGGTTAAGGTGAAAGTATTATTACTCTTGGGGAATGGTAGCCATAAAATTATATACAACTCTCTGACATTCAGGACGTCATGGTGTAACTTACACTATGCTCTTTATAATAATTAATTAATTCCTTTGTATATTAACAATTGTATTTACGAAATTTTAATTATAAACTTAAATAACAAACGATTAAATACATACAGATTTTAAATGACAAATGAAATAGATTCGGTGACAATTTACTGAGTAAGGACTATATTTAAAACTGGATTGACCAACTCTTTAACGAAAGAACTATTAAACGTATTTCTTTTAATATAAACATTTAGGTAGCTATAATTTTTTATTTTTTTTTAGGTAGCGCCTTTAAGTATATTTTTATCATACCCCTGCATACTACAAAAAATATACGTAAAGGCAAGTGGATGATTTAATTTAGTTACTACTTCATTTTTAAGAGAGCAATAATAAATTAAATGAAAACTAAATCGTAACTAATTAATTGTTTTTAATGGGCCAAACAATTAACAATGCAACCACCTACCATAATACAATACATTTTTGTATTATATTTATTTCATTCAAATTGTTTTAACTAAAAATCTATTAAATGGAGTCTATTTTTATGTTCTTCATTTGTAAACGTAGTAAAATAATATGGTTTTATGTAAGAAGTTTATTGATTTCTGTGATTTTGGCATACATTTGAAAAAACTTAACCACCTCTATTTGGGTAGATAAAAAGTGATTATCTACAATACGAAAATACTGAGTTAGGTTTTTGCTTTTTTCTTCTAATAAACAAATTAAAATTAACAATATATAAATATTTAATCGTTTTTAAGAAACTAATATACATAATTGAAATAAGTTCTTCAGAACTTTAACAAATATTAAACAAGATTAATTTACTCTAATATATGACTTTATTCGTACAAACATGCCTTAACCTATATGTTGTTAAAATAATTAAAATTTATTTTTTTTACAATTTACATATTCCCATGTTAGTCAACTGTAAGTGCCAATCTTAATTAGTGTTTAAATCATATAAATTAATAATACATTGATGCATTTTAAGTGTTTGTATTTATCTTTCGTATAAGTCAATTGATAAGTAAAAGCCTACTTTTATTAGCAGATAATAGTTAAGTTATAGAATAAGGTTTATACAACAGTTTTAATTATTGCTAAACAGATTTTTAATTTGTTTCAGAAGGATATAGTACTAAATTAATGTCTAAGGTTTGTAAATTGAAAGTAGGTACAGAATATTAAAAAGTTGTGTTGTTTAATATGCCAGAGCTGTCGGAATTCTCTAAGGCGATTATATGTTACCTTCCTTCTGTGCATAAACAATTTGAGTAAGTAGGTTTAGGGAAAGGAATACTTTGAAAAAACATATTATTTAGCTTAATTTTACTTTACATATGATGCTAAATTTATGTTATACTTGGGGACACCCCTGTACGATTAACATGCCAACCCCAACCCTCGCTGCGCTCGATAAACCTTGGCCTTCGGGCTCGGCATGTAACTGTTAACTAAAAATAATAGTAGATTAACTGGATATTTTAAAATCACAATATTACATTTATTTACAGTATATAACTTACATTACTTGCTTTCCTGCCTATTTATTAATGGGTATTTACCATTGTTATTACTTAGCAAAGTTTCAACGTGTTTACTTAATTTTTTTAAACGGTTGAAGAATAAACTCTTAATGCATCAATAGGATTATGTCAAATAATATAATAAAGAAACATATTTATTTATTAACGAAACAGCTGTTTCGTTTTATCAATTTACTAAAATTAACCCAATGTTATTCTTATGGGGAAAAAAAATTCAGAGGGGATGTTTCTACCCCTTAGAAATTTTTGTGTGGGGGCCTTTTTAAGGGATGTTAGTAACTGATATAATTACCACTGTTTTAAAGGCCTAGCAAAATTTGACAATTTGTTTTCACTTTTTCAAAATATTCGACAATAAATAATTGTATTTTAATACAAATTAGTTAATGTCCTAACTGAAATGTATACATATCTACACATTTTGCTAAAAAACTAATAGTACTTGTAAACTCAACTTTATTTTTAAAACATTTTCTTAACTGTCAGAGGGAGACAATATATTACAAAATTAAAAATTAATTTACAGTCAAAATTGTTTGGGCTCTTACCTAACTACAAATGTAGTGAATATAAAACATGTATATATATAATATGTAAAATAAATAATATGGTAATCTCTATGAACATTAATAAACATCCAAACAGTAGTATTATATAGAAAAACACAATAGCATCCCATGAATTGTCTTCTTATAAAATCTTTCTATTAAGAACACACAACAAACCTATTACTCATGTTTGATGATAGGAGAAGTTCTGACTGTAGCAAAGTTTGTTTGGGTCACAAACTAGGCTAATACAGACTCCTGGGGCTTATTTGTTACGAAAAGTCTGATCTCACCACGTTGTCATGTGGTATAACATATACGGAAAGTGTGACCTTGGCACGTTGTAATGTGGTATAACTTATATACGGAAAGTGTGACCTTGGCACGTTGTAATGTGGTATAACTTATATACGGAAAGTTTGAGTTAGCCACGTTTTAATGTGGTATAACTTATATTTGGAAGTTGTGAGCTTGGCACGTTGTAATGTGGTATAACTTATATACGGAAAGTGTGAGCTCGCCACGTTTTAATGTGGTATAACTTATATTTGGAAGTTGTGAGCTCGGCACGTTGTAATGTGGTATAACTTATATACGGAAAGTGTGAGCTTGGCACGTTGTAAAGTGGTATAACTTATATATGGAAAGTGTGAGCTCGCCACGTTTTAATGTGGTATAACTTATATTTGGAAGTTGTGAGCTTGGCACGTTGTAATGTGGTATAACTTATATACGGAAAGTGTGAGCTCGCCACGTTTTAATGTGGTATAACTTATATTTGGAAGTTGTGAGCTCGGTACGTTGTAATGTGGTATAACTTATATACGGAAAGTGTGAGCTTGGCACGTTGTAATATGGTATAACTTATATACGGAAAGTGTGAGCTCGCCACGTTTTAATGTGGTATAACTTATATTTGGAAGTTGTGAGCTTGGCACGTTGTAATGTGGTATAACTTATATACGGACGTTGTGAGCTTGGCACGTTGAAATGTGGTATAACTTATATACGGAAAGTGTGAGCTCGCCACGTTTTAATGTGGTATAACTTATATTTGGAAGTTGTGAGCTCGGCACGTTGTAATGTGGTATAACTTATATACGGAAAGTGTGAGCTTGGCACGTTGTAAAGTGGTATAACTTATATACGGAAAGTGTGAGCTGGGCACATTGTAATGTGGTATAACTTATATACGGAAAGTGTGAGCTTGCCATGTTGTAATGTGGTATAACTTAAATACGGAAAGTGTGAGCTTGGCACGTTGTAATGTGGTATAACTCATATACGGAAAGTGTGAGCTCGGCACGTTGTAATGTGGTATAACTTATATACGGAAAGTGTGAGCTTGCCATGTTGTAATGTGGTATAACTTAAATACGGAAAGTGTGAGCTTGCCATGTTGTAATGTGGTATAACTTATATACGGAAAGTGTGAGCTTGCCATGTTGTAATGTGGTATAACTTAAATACGGAAAGTGTGAGCTTGGCACGTTGTAATGTGGTATAACTTATATACGGAAAGTGTGAGCTTGGCACGTTGTAATGTGGTATAACTTATATACGGAAAGTGTGAGCCTGGCATGTTGTAATGTGGTATAACTTATATACGGAAAGTGAGAGCTCGGCAAGTTATATTGTGGTATAACGTATACATGGAAGGACCGGTTTACCAACTCTATAGTGTAATATGGTAGTAATATATCAATATTATGTTTTACTATCAATTATCATCCTTAATTTATGAACTTAATGTTTCCAAACTAGTTAAATATAGAACGTACTTATGATAGAAATCTATAACACGTTGTTGTTATAAATTAGAATATTTATGTAAGTTTAGAACACTATTTAAAATGACATTACCTTATTGACTTTGTGACAGATGCTAATCACGTGGTTTGCTAACAACTGGTTTTACTGTACCTGAGTTATATGATATCGGACGTATGATCATGGTGGCAAGAGTTAAAGGACAAAGACACACTTAGGTGATAAATTTCTGCAGGATATGGAATGTTGATCGACTTTGACCTTATCACTTATGATAATATTGCTAAGGGTTAAAAGTATTTGTAAATGAATCAACATTATTTTATTCTTACAATAAAATGTGGCATTGTGTTGATTTAACCATTATTAAGGTTTAAACATTACATAAAGTGGGAGGGAGGTAATGTTGTACTCCGCCTTACTGTGTTGGGTATTACCTTAGAAGACGATGTTACCGTTTTCGTAAATGGGTAACATTTTGTTAGTTTCATTGCTATCAGGCAAGAAAAATTAATAATACAAAATCTATGCACTATTTATATAGCTTTCAGGCCAAAGTATTTTCTTTCTAATAATATAGACCTATAACAAGGTTAAACACTATAAACTCGTTAATTGTCTATCAACTTATAAACGAAGAACTGAATCGTATATTAAGAAAATGTTTAGAAACAACTTTAATTGCACATTGCACTATGTGTATAGCTGTGAAATTTACGTTTTTGGAATACTGTACGTCTGAAAAAATAACATGAAAATTAAATATATGTAATACACATACACGATATATTCATCATAAATATGTTACAAATAATTACTTACATTTTTCTTTCATTATATTATATCCTATCTTGGTAGAGTTTTCATTTTATTATAACCTCCATACTTTTATAAATACTAATTAGCTTTATTAAAACTCATCTACAAGATAGTAATTACGATACGAGAGATGCTTCTCCAGGTTTAGAGTTAAACAATTTCCCGTATAGTGGAGCATCTATTCACAAGTGTCTTCATCGTCGCCTTTCAGTTAATTAAAAACACATCAAGAGAACACCTCTGTGTGCCAGAGGGAAGTCAGACACTTAAAACAGCTGGTAAGCTTACATTGACAGCATATAACAGTTATGTATCACGCAATATATGTGAATATTATAATACGATAAATACTATTTGTTAAATATAAAATCAGTAAAATATAAGAGATTTAAAACAACGTAAAGCATAAGAGAAATGCAAGCTCCCTTGAAAGAAATTTGTTCTATAATACTTAAGAGAATTAAAATATAGGCAGTTAATAATTATGACACATACTGTCACTTTAACCTGTTGTTTGTTATTAGTTTTAGTACAGTTTAGCGCACTTGCAACTTAAATTTTAGTCAGTTATTACAATTATTAAAATATATAATTAAAAAATGATATATAAGAAATATAATTTATTATTTTGAAAAATACATTCTTTGAAAACAATTTATTCTAATTATTGATAATATAATAAATAAAATACGCGTAATACAAATGAGTAATTCTAGTAAAAATATATAATATATAAATATATGTAAACTTTCTAAAGTCTAGTGTTCTGTACTTTAACTGAACATATTATGTGATAAACTAATTAATCACGCACTGTAATTGATGAAGGAAGTTTTCATAGATAGAAGTTAGTTTAGGCTTGTACTGGAATAACAATAACCAGGGCCTGTATTGACACCAATATCACTTAAATTACAATATAAATTCTTAATTTACTAGTTTTTAGTTTGAAAGAGGCAATGTTAGAAAGCCGAATGTTAATAAAATGACTATAAAAATGTTGTATTTATGGGACTTAATTTTTTACTGTCAGTAGAATTAATAAATTAAAAAAATGGAAACACTTTTATATCAAAATTAAAATATGGCTGCTGAATAAAGAATGTGTAAATAATATGTTTGAAATATTAACCTAAGGTTAAAATGTTGTGTTTTATATTTTTTGTTGTTGTAAATTGTTTGTGTTGTATTTAATACTAGGGAACACCCCTGCTCACCTTGCGTATGGAATTTGGCTCTCGCTGCACTCGATACAACTCCGGTCTTCAGCCTCGGCATGTGATTTTGACCACAAATAAAAGTAGATTAAATATATGTCGTAAAACCACAATATGAAATGTGTTTAGAATATCTCACTCAACTACTTGCGTTAGTACCTATTTATTAGTATAAATACCAAATTGTATTACTTAGTATATTTAAAAAGTATTTAACAGCTGAAAATTAAACGCATAGTATAATATTAAAAATTCATCAACAGTATAATGTCAAATACAAAATAAACATGTTTAATTTTTTACAAAACATCTGTTATTAATTTACTAAAATCAACCCAATGTTATTATGGAACAATCTTTTAGAGATGGTTTCAACTACTTAGGAGTACTGTATTAATGTGAAAATACTTCAGTTGTCCTATTTGAGACTTAAAGAAACAGTGTAAAAAATTTCAGCTTTCTACGTACCTGGGCATTTAGAGAATTAGTAATGAGTAAGCCAGGGCTTTACCTTTTATCAATAAAAGTGATATACAAGCCAAATATCACTGATTCACTCACTCATCATGAAATCTCATAATCCACCTAATGAATTTACACAAAATTTTAAAGACAGTTAGCTTCAGTATCGAAGGGACACACTAAAAAAGGATTTTTTGAAATTCCATTCCCAAGGGGTACAAAGAGTCCCTCAAAATTAAATTTTTCCCCATAAGAATAACATTGGGATGATTTCAGTAAATTAATAACAGCTGTTTTGTAACTAAATAAATGTGTTTATGTTGTATGTTTGACATTATCCTATTAATGCGAGTGTATCTTCACTGTTAAACAAAAATAAAACAAATGAAATGAACACGTTTAAAATAGGCCAAGTAATACCATTGGATATTTTTACTATTAAATAGGCAGCAAAGGAAGTAGTATGGTTGAGATTATGTAAATAAATAATAATAAAATAAATAAAAATGTGATTTTACGTTATACAGTTAATCTACTTATTTATAGTCGAAATTCAAATGCCGAAGGCCGAGGCATGCAGGGGTGTCCCCTAGTATATATATAGGGGGACTCACAAACATTAAACTCACTACCAGAGGACTGGAGATGCGCTCTAGTACCCCCAATACACAAGAAATGAGACAAAACATACGTGAACAATTATAGAGGAATATCACTTTTACAAGTCTTTTACTTTACTTTTACATCAGAATGCTAACTAAATCGAATACAGAAACATTTATAATACAAGATAGGAGAACAGAACAACTACATCATTATAACACCAGGCATGCTAACAATTTCATTTAGCCGTACCACCGTCTTAGCCTATATGAAGTCTAAGCAACGCTACGTGGGACCGAAATTGTTTAACTGCCTTCCTGACTACTTGAAGAAGATCTCAAGTCAAAAACATTTCAGAGGGGAAACTGCAAGAATGGCTCCTGGAATGGACCTTCTATTCGATGGCAGAATTTATTGACATCAAGCAATAACATAAAAACTTGTAAAATTAAAAACTTTTGTAAATTTATATAAACAAAATATGAATGTTTTTGTTTATACGTCATTTTAAAATTACGCCATTGTAATTCTCTATGGAATTATAAATAAACTTTTGATTTGATAATACATGAAGCCGATTTTGTCAGCACAACTTCTTCCTAGTTCCTGGACCAATTCAAACAGTTGAAGTTACAAAAAGTTTGTCTCTATTCAGGCAATAAGGTGTTAATTTTTAAATATTTTAACTTTGAAAGGCAAGGGAAGTCCGCTAAGTGTGTTTTTCGGCCATAAAAATAACATGGAGGGAGATTAAATGAACCTAAAAGTAACAGCTGTTTAAATGTAAACAATGGTTACTTTGTTACTCTATACAAACTAGTCTAGAGGTTAGATATTTCATAGTTGAATATTTCAATTGCAGTCTATTCAGTTATTTTATTTATTTTGTTAATGTTGAACTGTTTAACAAAAATGAAATGAGATGAACACGTTGGAGTTAGTAGGCTACAGGCTACTATTTCTAGACTCAAACACTTTCAATGGGTGTCTAAACTAATAAATAGGTACAAACGCAAGTAATGCGAGTGAAATTTTGTAAATAAATTTCAAATTAGTTTTTCGTTATTCAGGTAACTTACTATTATTTGTAGTGAACAGTCACAGGCCGAGATGTAACGAACGCAACGAGTGAGTGGGTTGGCAGGCAAAGCGTGCAGGGTGTCCCCTGGTGTAATCTGGTTTGTGGAAAAAAAATTTATTTTACACCTTCTACTCAGATTTTCTTAGTGAATTAATATTTAGTGCTATACTTCAAAATATTCCCCTAGATATAAAGGGTGTATCCGTAATGCGCGGATATATTTCAGGAGGTGATTTCATGGACCAAAATAAAGAATAAGTTTCCTGTAAAAGTATGTCCTAAAATGCATATTTTCCCAGATATTTTATTTTGTTAAATAAATAATTTGTATCTCTAGAAAGGTTCAGCCAATTGTGTTCAAATTTTGCATATTGCTCATCCATACAAATATCATGTTTAAAAAAATAATCATTTCGTTCCTATATTCCGTTTTAAAATGGCGGCCATTTTCATTTTTACAAAACCCACAAACCATATATTTTTATAAAATTTGTCAAGTGCAGTTTTTTAACCCATTTTATTTCCTATCTAGTAACATAACCTCTAAAACAATTTGTTTCTTAAATGTAAAAATTATCAAAACAATGTTAAGCCCTTGCATAAGCTACTATTTTATGTCTCTATGATATTAATTAAAATGCCATATTTAAAGTGAAAACGAATCAACTGATAGTTATGCAATATAAGTAAATGTATGGTTAAGAGAATCATTATTTTAATAACATTCAAAGTGTGAGATAGAGGTTATTTTTTTGGTATAGAATTGTTTTATTAATGAAATAGTAACTTCTTTTTCTGTTTAAAATAACTAGATCTTTAGAATATATTAAACTATCCCTACTCAAATCAAGCAGATATGGTTTCATGAAACAGAAAGGTTCTATGAACACTTTTTTCTGTTTAAAATAACAATACTATTATAATATGCGGCCCCTGTAAACAATCACCGATAATACTTGCCCAAGTAATTTATTTAAATTGTTTTTGGTGTCTGCCTTGTAAAACACAATATTATGGATTTTCATCAGACCACAAATGGGTATTGAGTAAGTTCACGATACAATCTATAGAAAAGGTAGCTTCATCTGTAAATATCACCGTAGATCAAAATTCCGGTCATCTCGTAGCTTCTGAAGAAACCAGCTACAAAACGTTATACGAGCTGGGAAGTCAGCATGACTAAGATCTTTGAACACGCCGTAAATGATAAGGATACAGTTGCTGTCCTTTCAATGTTTTCCATACTGTAGAGTGAGAAACCTTTAAAGTCGTAGCCAATATCCTAGTACTTACATCAGGTTCTTCATAAACACATTGTAAAACATTCTCTTCTAGGAGTCAGAATTTCTCTTTGCTTTCCTCTACCATCTTAGTTTGGTAGTAAACTTTCTGCCTGTCTAATAGATACAGCAGCATAAGATTTAGGATTTCGCTACTGTCTGTTAGGAAATCTTTTTGATACAACAGAGCTGCTTCATAACAGTTTCCATCAGCTCGACCATAAATAAAAATCATATCAGCTTGATGTGAGTAAGGATAGTTTGACATATTGCATAGGTCTAGTTATTTTAAAATAAAAAAAACATTCTGTTTCGTTAGTAAAACAGTTCTATACCAAAAAAATAGCCTCTATCTAACACTTTGAATCTTATTACAATAATGCTTCTCTTGACTATTCATTTACTAATATTGCATAAATTACAGTTGATTCGTTTTCACTTAAATATGGTATTTTTATTAATATCATAGAGAAATAAAATAGTAACTTGTGCAAGGGTTTAGGATTGTTTTAACAATGTTTACATTTAAGAAACAAATTATTCAAGCGTTATATCAGTAGATGAGAAATTAAATGGGCTATAACAAATTGCTCTTGACAAATGTTAAGAAAATTTACGGTATTTTAGTTATTTGAGTTAAAATAGCTACCATTTTGAAAAAAAATATAGTAAAGAAATGATTATTTTTTGAAAACATTAAATTTATATCGATGAGCAATATGCAAAATTTTAACACAATCGGTTAAGCCGTTCTAGAGATATAAATTATTAAAAAAAAAACAAAATTGTGGATATCTGGGAAAAGATACGTTTTAGGACATAGGTTTTCAAGACATTATTTCTTTATTTTGGTCCATGAAAACACATCTTGAAATATATCCACGCATTACGGATGCACCCTGTGTATGAAATAAATGTTGTAGTGTTGCTTGTAGCTAGTGTTATTAATAATAATATAAAATACAACAAAATATGCTATAAATGTCAATTTGCTCCTGTAAAATAATTTCAGATCAAGCTTGACAATTTTTTTACATCATTAAAACAATTTGAAATATTTATTCTCACAAACTTAAAAATATAGATTCATTTGTAATAAGTATATTGTTAGATAATATATTTTGGATTTGGAATGTTGGTTTAATTCAAGAGGACGTAGCGTTCAACCAGTGGTTAACCGTAATTATCGTGTTCTATAAACTGAGGTTATATTGTTGATACATAAACAGCCACAGCATTGTTTGTGGCAATAGTCAATAGCTATTGAACTATTTTAAACTTATAGCGTGGTTTTAACGTCACAAATGTTATTTAAATTATAATTTATAACGCAGTTAATTTGTATGGTTTTGAAATACATTATTCCTCTATTAATAATCAATTACTTGAAGTTTACAAAGAATAAATTAGAGGAAGATTGTGTATGGACGTTATTAAACCTTTGAAGTATGTGCCTTTCAACATTCTGTGTACGCATTTCCAGAAGGTTATCCTCAACTTTTTACACTTGACATTTTAAATGATTTAAATAGTTTTCTTAATAATAAAATTAAAGTTAAAATATATCTTACTGTAAAAGGCGTGTACAGGAAAATTGATAAACTTAACCTGGGGACCAACGGCTTAAGGTGCCTTCCGAACCACCGCCTTGTGGGCAGTGTGCAAAGACGGAATCTCTCACCGGTCACCCATCCAAGGAACAGTCACGTTATTCACTTAACCCTGTTACCTAGTAACAAAGCTGGAACCGTCTAGTAAAGACCACTGGCTTTATTTATATTTTACAATGCCTTCTAGTATTCCAGTCTTTACACATTATTGTCAGTGAATAAATTCATGTTTGGAATTTGAACATTGATAGAAACCTTAGTTTTATTATAAAGGGTTAAAACCCATTTTAGTACATACTGATTATAAAATATTGTAATTTAGTGACTTATAGTCACATCTTCAGGGATGAGGAAGCATCTGGAACAGTTATCTTTCTTGCTGGAACTATGTTACATACTTATATATGTCACTACAATCTCAGTCACTGATAAAAAAACACAAATAAAATATCAAAACAAGTTAAAAATGTTAAACAATAAAAAAATTACTTTATATGGTGTTTCAAATTATGATAAGGCATGACCATGCATGACAATCGATGTTCTTAGTGGATTTCTTTAATTGATAACCTTAGTTTTATTAATATTGGCGATCAGTAATATACATATTCCCACAGTTCACGTTATACATTTAGGAAATTTAAGATAATGTCACATATAATCTCTATAATTATGGTTTACTCTATATGTTTTGAGCTGATAATTTAAAACTACAATTCCTAGTCCACTATCAAAACACAAAGAAGCCCCTGTATGACCCCTAGCAATGTTACGACCTGAGTTTCATATTTGTACAACAAGTTCACACACAGTTGCTCGTTTTCCTGGCACTCTGATCAAATAAAATAGAATAGAATAATTTTTTATTTTGCCAACAATTACAACATTTCCATTATAATTTTTACAGAACAGTTAATACAAGTTATTATAAACTAATTAAATTTAAACTAAGGCAAAATAAAATAGGGATCCCCTAGGTATCCTGTGTTAGGATCGCCATCACTTGAATTAAATTATAATACAATTGTGCACTAGCAGCAAGACCGTTACTAACAGATACAGAAAAGCAAAATAACATATTCATTTGATTATTTCACATTTTCTGTGCAAAAAATAAAAATAAATAAAATTAAAATAATCAAGTACATTAATAATTAACTGATCCATGAACACACACACATACACTCACACTTACATACATACACATACATATATATATACACATACACACATATACGTATACATACATAACTTCATATTCAAACACATATAAACCCATATAAACTGATTATCTTTATATTTAAGCCCAATAATTATTTTCATCAAATTTTATTGATCGTGAATATTATGCCAAACTACGTAGCCTATGCTTATTAAAATTTTAAAAGCATTAAATATAACTGCATTGGTTTGTAATGATATTCCATAAAACTTGTTTACTTTGGAATAGTTTTTGTACAGAAATGTAAGATTAGTTTTAACTATTCATCATAGTAAAATACTTCCAGAATATCATAACGAATACTGGGATACTTTAGTTTGTATTCATAAAAAATCATATTTTATTCAATTAAATTTTAGATGAAGTAAAACTGGCCAAAGTATAGGTAAAACATATTTCCCTTGTTTAGTATTAATTAGGTGAAATCATTTTACTCGGATAGTGGCAGTAAGCTATTGTTGAATGCTGGATCTTGTTTTATATATGCTATTTTTGGCATGTGAAGTGAATAGTTAGTTCCTGACATATCTATGGCGTATAGGCTTAATAATGTCTAATGAAAGAAGAACAAAGGAAACTCAATTTAGAATTGACCGCTGGGAGGAAGAGATGTGAAAAATAGAATCGTCTGTGGTGGAAAACAAGAAAGAATGAAATTTTCATACGTATAAGTGCAAAGGAGAGCTTCTGTTGGTAACATGGCTCTAGATGCTTTTTTTGGCTCATTGACTTACTAAATTTGATCACTTTTTGTAATAAAACATGTGATGGACCCTACAAATATGTATTAGGTCCTAAGAATAATTAATTGTGTTAAAGTTCTATAAATATTACTGCTAGGATGAGGTCATTGGCTTATATCGGTAAAGCAAAAATAATGGGAGGTATCATTTGATTTGCATTTATCAAAATCAACGTAGGTGTGAGGGATGTTTATCATCACCATTAGGGTATGGGTGGGCAGGTGGGTATCACCGTGAGTATTTGAATGTGAAAGTGGGTCTTCATGACCGTAAGTGTATGGGTGGGTGGGCCATTGTCATAGTAAGTGTATGAACGTGAAAGAGGGTCATAATCCACTTAAACGTATGGGCGGGTGGTGGGCCATTCACCTGGTAAGTGTATGAATGTGAGAGTGGGTTATCATGACTGTAAGTATATAAGTGGGTGTGGGTCATTATCATGGTAAGTGTATGAGTGTCAGTGTGGGTTATCGTCTACGTAAATGTACGAGTGTATGACATAAGTTTGTAGACATTCTCACCTTAAGTGTATGGGTGGGTGGAAGATTTATGATCACCGTAAATGTATGAAACGGTCGGCCATTCTCATGATAAGTGTATGAGTGGGTTATCGTCTCCGTAAATGTACGAGTGTATGACATAAGTTGGTGGACATTCTCAACTTAAGTGTATGGGTGGGTGGAAGATTTATGATCACTATAAGTGTATGGAAGGGTAGGCCATTGTCATGATAAGTGTATGAGTGGGTTATCGTCTCCGTAAATGTACGAGTGTATGACACAAGTTGGTGGATATTCTCACCTTAAGTGTATGGGTGGGTGGAAGATATATGATCTCCGTAAGTGTATTGATGGGTGGATGTGTTATCATTAACGTACGTGTATGGGTGCGTCATCATAACCGCAAATGTTTGGATGAGTGGTTGGGTCATCCAAAAAATAAGTGATTGGGTGGGCGTTTTGATAAGTTGGTTAACATGACTATACGTGTCTGGACAGGTCATGTATAAACAAAGTGTTTATCATTATCATAGCTAGATACTTATATTTTAATGTGCCACATGCTTCATGAATCCTTTGTATATACTAAAACACATGGTCACAATTGTTCTGTAATTTTTGGTGTAAATAGGACGAATACTTTTGGATTTTGGAATAAAAAAGGTTTTATTATCCACTTTCAATAAATTCATTCCCATGCCATCAACAACATAGAAGGGGAAAATATTTGAATGTGCAAGAAATCATGCGTATTGTACAAGTGGAAATTTATTTGTAATTTAGAATAGTACTTATATCATTGACACGTTGAAGGTCTTAATAAAAAATATAGATTTGCACTGTTACAGCCTTTGATTATATTGACCTTTAAACCTTTTAAATGTAAGGTTGTCCTTTTGAGGTTGTCAAATGTCTGGAATATAGTTATTAATTTTAAAACTATTAAAACAAATTAATGTAGCTTTATAGTCACATTACTGTACTTTATCATACAGTGCATGTCACCAAACATACAACATATTTAGACATATTTTACTCTTATTTCGCTTGGCAAAGGGATCACCCACGAAGAAATTTTAAACATTTTATATGTAAGCCTACCTCGAGTCATACTTCATTTCAAAGGTATTTGTTTGTACAATAGAAAAGTGCAAACCTGAGGTCATAGGGAAGGTCCAGTGAGAATATACATACTCTTTAAGAACTTAATGTCAATTAAGTAATACTTTTTTAAAAACAAAGATAAGATAGTTATGACCTATTGCTTAAAGCTATAACTTGATTGAAAGAATATGAGAAACCAATTCATTTTTAAAATAAAAAAAAAAATTAGTAGCAAATGATTATAATAATTGTAATAAAGTATCTTTAGGATATACTTACGGTCAAAATAGTGTTAGCAATTTTTCGTAATCTTTCATTACAATTGTAAACAATCAACAACATACTCAACAACAGAGACCTGAAATAGGGATACATAAGTAGCCGTGTAACTAGGAAGTATTAGTTATGTTACTTAAATTAGTTAAGTTGGTGTACTTTCTGACTGGGTCATCCTTTTGACCTCAGTTTTGCATTTTTGTATTGTACAAACAAAGCCTTTTAAAATTAGGTATACTTTGATGTAGGCTTACATATAAAAACTTTAAGACCATGGCATTGGCCATCCCTTGGCTATTCGAAAAACAATTAAAGTATGTATACATGTTTCATAGGGACATATACATAACTACAAAGTCCATTAGAATTATTTTAATAGTTTAAAAAATAATAAATACATTCAAGACATTTGCCCAACCCTGTATATATAGCATTCACTAATTTAATAATGGGATCGATATAATATATTAAATCAATTTTAAGATTTAAATGGATCATAATGGTTAAAAACAGAGTTCTAGAAATTTTTATCAGATGTATTAGCACTTTTTGGGTTACTTGAAATAAATTTGAAACACGAATATCAACTTATCTAGTTGAAATTCACTTACATTAATTAGTTTTAAATTGTTGAAATTTATTTACAGTATTACAAAGCTTTTACAAATTTATTCAGCTTCAAATGGATACGAACATTTAAACCAAGGCATGTTAAAAAAAAAATAATAACATTTTATCACTTTACATTTTATTTTTAAGGCATTTTCAAGAATTCCTTCATGGGCCTTTCCATGGCTATGCGAAAACAGGTAAAGTACATATGAATGTTTGATAGAGAGTTTGTAGAGTTGATAGAGAGTTGAGAGAGAGTTGATGAATGTTTGAAACTTTAAAGTTTCATTACATTTCTTCCAATAGTTCTAAAATAATAAATATATTCAAAACTGTTGTCCAACCCTGTATATTTATGGAATAATACTATGTTTTAGAATATTATATCAACAAGTTGAAGCCTTGTGAGCTTGACACTATATAGTATGAAGATATTTGCTACAAAACGGTCCAGTGACCTGAGGAGTTGTGTCCCGGCCAGATGCAACAATCGAAGGATTTGATCCATGGTTGACTGATGAGTGTCTGCGTGACTTCTATGTGTTTTAGGATTGTTAGATACCTCATAAACGACGTTGGGCCATAGGGGAAAGTTGACAGTATCAATTTTAATTTTCTACAGTTTGTTGCACACTTTAACTGTTTTTACAGTTATATAACCTTTGATATTCTCACTAGAGGGACACATTCTATTCTATACAAGAAAAATTATATTATACAAATTATACAATAAAACAAATACAATACAAAAATTATACAAATAAAACCAATAACAATAAGGAAACCATATTCTTAATTTTATTTCTGCTTGTATATTTAAGTAGTTTGAGATTATTACTATGTTTTCTAGAGTCTTAGGATTAAATTTATCACAAATTTAATGGAAAATGCACAAAAATGTTTAAGTTTATTTTAAAATAACAGAGATTATATATATTACAGAATATGTCAATACAAAATTATGTGTAATTTAGGTTTCATACACAGAGAAGTTCTGTACCATGTACAAGTGATGAAACTGCAATAATTCAACTGTCTATTGTAACATGTGGACAATATATCAGTCCCTTGGTGACCCAGGCATTTCCAGGCACAATATACCATTCCTCATTGAGATAAATACTAAATTATTTAAAATGTTATCTTTGTATACGTTTTTTTAAGTTGATAATAATTGTTATTTATTTATTTATTATTTTATTATTATTTCTCGAGTCACTATTACTTTTATTTCTGTTTTAGTTTTGTTATTATTAGATTTAACCGGGGTTTTTTCTTTTTTTTGACTTGGGTAGACTTGGTTTGTTTTACATGTGCATACGTTCATAGTTTTAGAGGTATATTATTGATACTTGTTCAGAAAATAGTCGGTAACTGAATGTAAAAACCTTAAATCTTATATGGAATCGTGTCATAAGTTGAAAATAAAAAAAAATAATAATACGAAACATTACATTTTTTTCAAAATGTGCTACTTAAAAAAAGAACTGTTACATTTTTACACAAATTTAAAAGAAACAGAATTTGACAAATTTATTGACTTTGATAAACCTATATAAAATAATATATTGATCTCATAAGCATACATTCAGAATTTATGGCAGTTTTTACAGAACACTTAATTCGCGAATATTAATGATTAATAAATTATTCCCTATAAGTTACGTATTTTAGACTTTTAAATAATATGTTAAACAATAAAAGAAATATTTTTACATTATTCATATTATTGGTTTGATTGAATATACATATTCTGTATTTGTTATATAACACATAAGAGTTTTATTTAAAAAAAAACGTATATTGTAATTTAGGTACAATTGATACAAATAAGCTGCTGGATAATCAATTTTGAAAATCATTATAATTCAATCACAACGACAATTGTTGTATTATTTTGAATAAAAAAAATACATCAAATAGTTCATATCAAATTAATATAATACGTTTTTTATACACACTAATTTAATGTTGAACTTATATAGTATGAACGTATAATATAAATATTTTTTGACAGTTATATTTTACTTTTTGTTATTGCGACATCAATGTAATCTTATGCTCAACAACATTTTTTGGGTCAGAACGACGGGTCCCGTTCACCGTTATTCCAGACATTTCTCGACCAGGATTCGCTACAAGCTGTAGCTTCCCAATTATCTCACGATCCTGAGTCAACACCGGGGAAGCACTTGAGGGGCAAATTTCCAAGCACCAGAACCGAGATCCAAGTCACCGGAACCCCTTAAGACATTACATTTTGTAAACTGGTACCTGGGAGCAGTTTATTAAGAATTCAATTTTTTTTCAAATTCAAAATCATTTATTATTTCTTAAATTTATTTTTACATTGCAGTGTCTTTTTTAATCTCTCTAGCATATAGCTATTTGAGAGATCAACTAATTTTATCATAATAAAATATCTTTAATATATAGGTAATCTTAAAATAAATAACAAACGAAACAAAACTAAATAAACAAATCAATAAGCACCAAGGATACATAGTTAAAGGAAATCGAATAACATTTGTTATTCACTATAAATAAAATTTTTTTTTAAATGTAATTTTTTAATATCAGTAGTCCTAATGTTCATTTTATTTTGGAATTCATATAGATTGATTGTTTAATTGCTTAAAACTTCCTCCTGGATCACGACTGGCATTCCTAACTACATATAAGCCTCAAAGCACTAAACACTAACACAATGGAAACAAATAAATAAACAATATACATAACTATATAATATAAATATACAATAAATCGGCAGTAAATAAGTAATATTAATATTAAATACTATATAGACTTTTAAGGAAGAGAAAATAACATTTTTTAATATAATGTGATTCACCAAAATACATTAACAGTTTGACTATAGTTAAATAGTTTACACAGTCAATAATACATGTGCTAAATTATGAAAAATACAGTGCAATAAAAAAATATGTATTGTCTCTTGTCATTTTTGTCATTATAACATCTTGGAAAGAAATCTCCCAACTTTACACACCATGCGAATGACGGCATTGTGTTCTATTTGACATAAATGATGGAAGGTTATTTAGTGAATAGTTGTTTATTTCGAAAATCCACAAATTGATTGTTTGTAAATATACTGCATTAACTTGAAGCTGTAATTATGTCATTGGTTTAGGATCCAAATTTATGATTAGTTATTTTGAATAAATTACGTTAATCTTCTGATATCATAATTATTTGTGAAATCAGTTTTGTTATTTATAAATTATTTTAGCTACTTATGCCTCAGTGTCTGAAGAAAACAAATATATATCTGGCAACAAAAGATATTATTAGCAGCATTATGCCAAACTATGTGCTTTCTATTCTTAAGGCTCTTCTACCAAGAAGCCGTAGATCCGGACATTATGGTCCGTAAACGTTAAACTAGGTTACAACCCCGTAAATCACCTTACACTGATCGGTTGTTATGCATTGTTTTTTTAATTTATAAATCTGTATTATTATTCAAGGCCTTTCATAATTTCCTTTGGGATACCGTTCCATCGACCATAAGGAACCAAAAAATAAACACAATCAATGGTCTAAAGTTTATAGCCGGTTTGTTTTTATGTACAATTTATTTGTAAAAAATCACATTTTTAAATACTCAACCAAATTTAAACAAACTTAAGTAAACATTTTACTATAAATATATTTATTATTTAACAAGTTTCGTTGGGTATCTATGATTAATTGTAAAATAGTGGTCATATTAGTTATTTTAATTATAATTACTCAAACATTATAAAATTATAAGAATGTTCCAATCGTGCCTTTTGGTCTACAATTTTAAATCAAATTTAATGCCGTATTACATTTGTATTTGAAATAACAAAAACAGATGTATTGAAATAATTACATTTATGAGTTTTCCAAAAGTAAGAAAAGAGCGTAGAATTTTATACAAAAAGTCAATTTTGTTGCTTTATTATAAAATAAATAATTATTAGTCAGTTTAATTTGAATATTTAAAATTACTGCCATTTTGAAATTAATCAGGCTAACATGGCTAAACTTGCTTCGTTATTAGATATAATTATTGTAAAGAGTTACTTAAGTTTGGTTAAATTTGATTGAATATTTAAAAAAATATAACTTGTAAGTTAAAAAAAAAACACTTACATTGAGACTGATAGTGAGCGAAAAATAAATTTACCATTACTTGCAATTGTAGTGAGAATTTTGAGAGAACCTTTATATTTATGGAATTGTATTAAAAATTTTAACTATACAATTTTGATTGATTCCTACAATGGAAAAAAACTTAATATATAGATTCTTTGCATCATATGTGCTAGACAAATTATATTATTACAGCTCCCTTCTCATATCGTCTATAAATTATTTTCTAATCCATTATACTCATGATTACTGAACGTCAATATAAATATGTTTGTGCAAGAAATATAACTCATTTCTTTATCTACATATATTTTTATTTCAAGTTTTGCTAAAAACTTGAATTTAATATATTACACAAAATGAATCCACGATGTATACAATTCATTTACAATAGATTTATAACTATACTGTACAGAGTCTACGACTGGTGATGTATAGTATAGTTAAGAATACTAAGGAACAATTATTACATCCCATATTGTAGCGACTAAAATAATTTTATATATAAAATACTATATTACATTGAAAGGTTTAATACGTAAGGTACAACTTATTAACGACTCATGACGAACATTAGTTTCACGTTCATCGTCTAGCCGGGTCTGAGTTGCAGAGTCAACTGATTTTGTCTTCTTAGATCGTATACGGCTGGAACGTACTGATCTTCCATATGGCCTTACCTTCTAACTATAGTTAATAGAATATTATTTACGGTAGGTGGGGCAGTATCTATTACTTGGAATTTTTGATATTCTTTTCCTGGTTCACCTCCTCTCCCACCTACCTCAAAGACCTGGTCATGAGGTTCTAACTGTTTGTAGGCAAAGAAGACGAAAGCAGTTCAACTCGTGACTCAATTTGGCCAAATGACGAGCGTAAATGCCGAATGTATAAATGATAAGGAAAGTATACAATTTTATTGTATACCTTTTACTATTATTTAGTTAAGTTTAATGAAAAGTATAGAAAATTAAGTTCCACTTTTTATAATATACCTAATCATTTCCATATGCTTTGTAAATAATGATATTCTTGTAACATTTTCAACATTCAAGATTGTTATATGTAACATTCAAGATATTTCCACAGTTTCCATTATATTTATATCATAAAGCTGTTTAATTTATAACAAAAGTTGCAAGATCACCAACAACAATATTTTAAAATGCAATAGTATAGTATAATATTTCTCTTCATTCTTTTGGATAGTTATATTTTATACACTATACTAGAAATATATAATCTTACATAAAAGATACACACATTAAAATATTACGATTACACTTTTGAATTTAACTTTCTATATTAGTTTAGTCACCATTAGAATACCTCCCGATACTGTTGTAGAAGGTCTTTGTACAATAAGTGGTGTATAATTGCTCACCGATACAGGTTCAACTCGAATTCTGGAACGTAATACGTGTATTTCAACGATCATATCATTGAATAGTCGTTCTATCAATGCATTTAGCACCAATATTACATTGTGTTACATGCAAAATCAATTATTATTAAATCAAATAATGCCTTTAGCACCTAATCAAAATACGTATTTGATTGTGAAATACCTTCCCTGACTTTATTACGCACTCTAGCTGTATAATGGAATGGTACATTTATAGCAGTCCGAATGAAAAAATTTTTAAATCGTTGACCATTCCACTAATTCTACAACCTATATGTGCATAGTATACTTATTTTTGATATTTTCCTCTTTATTAATTGATTTTTTCTCCTATTTTTTGTATTGTGATATTATGAATTTTATATAAATATTATTTTGACACGCGGGAGTTATTGATTTTCAAAGGTGTATATTTATATTTAATTAATTAATTTTATCATTTAAAATATTAGGCCTTCAATTATTTAAATTAAATTCAAACAAATATATGAATAACAAACATTGGATTTTCTTATAGTCATCATTTTATATATATATATTTTGATCGTTAGAAAACTAACTTTAATTGAAACTATACTTGTTTCACAAATTAATATGTGTCATAATAAAATCCATAAGTTGGTATATGTTACATCTTAACAGGTCTAAAATATGGAATATCAATTATTATCAGTTCTTTAGTGCTTAAGAATTACGTGTATAAAAATAAATAATACTATACACACTTTTTTTAAGACATAAGAATATTTTTTGAGCCTGCATAGAATATTAAAGAGTTGTGGTTTTTTAATGAGTTCAAATATTTTAAATTATTTTAATTGACATATAATTTGAACAAAATTTATTTATAATGTTTAAATTTCTTTCGTGAATCTACTTATCGGTTCACTGCCATATCAGAGGACGTCCTGCCAGGGTTCAGAAGAAATACTGAGTAACAGCATAGATGTACAAGGTAAGTCCTATTGTAGGCAAGTGGCTTAAATATTATTTTCTTAGTTCATATTGAGGAGAGTTACATTGGTGAATGCCTACTGTACCTAAGAAATAATTCTTTATGGTACTTAGATGTCCTTCACATCCAATGGGGGATGGTCCACATTTAGCCCTAAAAATATAATAAACAAAAACATAGGTAAATATCTACATCCTTTAAAGGATTTGTTTAGCAGAGACCACATACTAAATAAAAATATTTATGTTTGGATTTTGACTAACAAATGACATATTATATCTTTACTGTGTATATCTTGATCTTATTCTGCTTATTAACCATTTAAAAACATGATATATGTATAACTCATAGGTAAAGTAAGACACCGTTCAACGATGATGAGTCTTATTATAAGAGTAGAACTGAAATTGTCACATACCATATTAAATTACATTAAAACTGTATAGAACGTTATAAAAGGTAAGGGTGGTAATTGTATTCCCGTGCGTGGATCTCGCACTGCAGAGTAATTTTCTATAAACGGAATTGCCTATTACGAGATAGCTAAAATCTCAATGTTCCGGGAAATACACTCTGCTTTACCCCTGAAGCTTAATTTAGTTTTTGTAAGGTATGACTTAATTAAATTAATTAATTAATGAGCTAAAACGTATTGTGATTTCAGAGTTAGAAAGCCCAGAGCTAACCATTTGTGGAGATATATATAGTATAAGAAGTTAGACATGTATGGATGGAAAATAATTGTAATACGCATATTTACATGGTTTATGGCCACAGTCTGAGGTTTTCACCTTCTGAACTGTAGATTAACGATGAGATGTCAAAGAAAACATGCCATTTGATCATTTGAAGGTCGATTCATATCAATAAGTCGTGTGTATTTTTTTGCCAGTTCACATGGGCCTAGATGCCTGTGCGTGAAATGTATTCAAAGAATTAAATACTTACTGTTAGCTCAGTTGGTGATTTAAATCTTGAAACTTGCAATCCGCAGTGGAAGCCTTAGCTACTGACCACCACACCGGCAAAGCACTATGTATTTACGAATGGATTATTATTTTATATTCTACCAAGAATATCTGGGAGGAGGATGGTGGAAAATATTATTTACATCTCGTAGTAGGAATGGGTAATCTTCTCCAGAGGGAAACAAGTAGATTACTGTGGTCAGTTGTAAAATACAAACACTGTGTGCAAGGTTTAATTTGAGTAATTGTGTTAATACACATGTTGAAACAAATTCTTGATTAATTGTGGTTATATAATATACAAAATGTTTAGGGGATAAGCTAGAGTCAGAGCATGAAAACTTGTTTGATTACAAATGAGTTCTGTTATAGTTTTTCTGAGAAATGTGTACTAATATATGTCGTTATTAGGTTCAGGTAGTAATTTTGTGGTACTTATTAGGCATAATTTATCGAAAGGATTGGTTCCATATAAACCTTTCCTGAACTGAACTACAAACTGGAGTAATGTTATAAGTTATAGCACCAAATAAAGTAGATTGATCTCGTTTGTTTCAATTCGTCCGTTCAGTGCAAAGCGAATTTATGGAACGGTCAGATATTCCAATGTAATTGGATTGAACTTACTTATGAAATACTGACTTTTAGATAAATCAACGCCATTTGAATTCTATCATAATTTTGTTTGTTTTATTAGCTCAAGGTACAAGAATGGTTTCGTTTGAAACCCAAAATTATAAACGTTGGACTTAATAATAGGTAAACATTTTATTTATTTGTAACCTAAAATTAAATAATATACAATCAAAAAATATTGCTAAAATAATTTCAAAAATAAATGAATAAATATAAATAATATAACCATAAGTCCAGGTCAGTGAAATCTTATTTCCCTCACAATTTAGCAGTTAATATTAAATTCTGTTAATCGCCCAACATGTTGTAGATTTAAGATACTTATAAAACAGAATTAGATTTTAAGGTCATTTTAACGCTTAAAATTAAAATATATTTAAATATACTGTTCATAAATATCTTAAGCGACTCAGTTGTTTATAGTTAAGCTAGTACATTACGTTTTTTTACCACAAAAAAATTTTTTTAAAAAAATTTTACAAAAATTATAGTATTGAACACTTTAAAGTTTTTATTTAGTAATATTTTGACAAAAGATAAATATTAAATGAAGTAAGCTTAAAATAAAGTTATATTCCACAGAATAAATCTCTCCTATATCAGTGATTAAATTCACCAGTACAATGGGTACTAAAACCAGTTCATTCAACTCAAGATTTGTAAATGAAGGCTTGTCTCAAACACTTACTTGAAACTGTCAATTCTTAAAGTGAGAACAGTTGTTTTCAAGAGTTACGTTATATTTACATTTATGTCATTTGCCAATGTTATCAGTTTGCTTCATCTCATTCTAAAATATTGTTTTATGAACTTTAATGTCCTTCATATAACAATATTAATCCTTCCGTAGCTATCCTTTTGTTCAGCAAATCTAAACAAAGTTATTACTGCATGATACCTTGAGGTTAAAATACACTTCACTTTTACTTGGCATCGTCTTAGTATTTAACTCGTCCCTAAGCGTATTAAAGCTATCTACTATTTTTTATTTATTATTATTTTTTATAGTTTAAAATATCGTGTTGAATATTTGGGAAATATGTCGAATCTTTGCAGTTCCGAAATTTAATATTTGTAATTGTTACTGATAAGCTACGTGCGTAAAGTTTAGTTGTTAAGAAAAGTAATAGTATCTGGTAATATGCTGAATAAACAATTACGTTTAATTAGGTAGACTCAAGTTGTGAACTTGATTAAAATTGATAGTTAAGTTTACCTGTGGTTTCATTTCAAGCCAAAATTACAAACGAATGACTTTGTAATAGGTAAATAGTTTTTATAATAAATGTTTTATATAGAATTAAAAACATTAAGTTGATTATGTATACAAGAATGGTTTCATTTAAAGCCAAAACTACAAATTTAGAATTGTATAATAGATTAAGATTTTATTAATTTGTAACTTACAAAGAAAAAATAAAATCAAAAGATATGTTTAAAATAATATCAAAACTAAATGAATAAATACAATTGATTTATTCATGATCAATATATGGTCTTTCTTTTTGAATTTTTATGTAAAGTTATTTATACAACGTAAAAAAAAACTTTTAAATAAAATGCAAATTTTAACTTCCCTGGACCATAAAATATATTATGAATTCTTTTAGTGGTAGTAACTTGAGATAATTCAATAGTTTGGTTGTAAATGTTGGCAGCTCTGACCAACGATTGAAACGTGGGTGGAATACAGACGTAACTTTTACTTAGGCCTAAATAAAACTGAAATGTAGGCTCAAGTAATAAGTTGTATGTTAATAAATTCATACAACTTTTTCAACTTCCCGTATTATAACATGAATTTAAAAATTATTTTAAACCTAGTATAAAATAAAAAAAATACACATACTACATGTTCTTTATGAAAAATAACGTAGATTTATTATAAACGTTAACAAAAATATATTATACGTACAAATTTGTGACAGTCCAGCTACTAGTTTTGTTGCTCGTTTATAACTACCCAGAGGATACGTACAGCTTTAAAGATATAGATTCATCATCCCCCATGAAAATCTAATGACTTCTGGAGATTCGTCCAACTATAAAATTCAGCTGTATAATTAAATTTAAAAAAAAATGATAGCTGACAAAAAACATACGCTCTATATATATAGTTATATACTTCCGTAGTAGTAATCTTTAATTTCAATTAAAGTTATATAGTATCATTATTTAATTACTGTATAATAAAGGACGATTTCCTTCATAATATCTAATTAATAATTAATTATTCTATGGACAGCAAATTAAGCAATGTAGTGTTAATTGAGATATTATATATACAATTGACTATACTTAATGTTAGTAGGCTATATTTTAGTTTTCTTTTACTATGGAAACATACATATTTAGATAGTATTTTTTTAAAAGTAGTTTAGGTCTGGTTTTGATTAAATTAAACGGCTAAAGAAGCAACAATAATCAGGCTAAATCCTCAAGAAGATTTAAATATTTAACCATTGTATATTTTGTTTAAAGTTATATTTTGTAATTCATTGTTAGTTATCTGTTTGAAAAAAATATCTTTCAAACTATTGAGTTTATTGGAAACTATATAATGTAATAATATTGAATGGGTATGCGTAATTAGGATTAAAAATAATTTGCATTGATACTATATTTTGTGCCAAGATTCTCCCAAACACGCAGCTTATAATACATTCTGCCTCTAAGAGAAAATATTTGTTTAAATATGTATATTAGTTATATATTGTAATCAAACAAAACGTGTATGTTTTAAAAAATATTTGTACAAGGAACATATTTTCATGCATTTGATTATTTTGCACCTATGTCTATATTCAGGTACAAAATAAGACGATTACTCGGCCTCTGTTTTCAGTAAATATTTATGTTTTTGTTTGTTTATTTAATCTCGTTGTAGACTTATATAGACTTGGTTCAATATACTGTACATAAAACCTAATTAAGATTATTTAAGCCTGCTTACTTGCTGAAGTAATCAAATACACAGAATTATTACTCGGACGAATAAAGAATGAGTTCAAATTAATAAATTACGGAATCAAATTATAAAACAATTTATTAACTAAATTTTGGTTGAAATATACATCAATCTTTATTTTTTATTATGGAGAAGAATAACTGTAATATCATATTCATAGAAATTATCGAAAAAACATTCAACTGATATAAATAGAATTTAAATGTTAATCATCAAACAGAATTTTAATTTCAACTATTTCTAAAACATTTTGGTGAAACCTTTTTAACAAGGATAGTCGATAACTTTGACGTTTATCAAGCTCCGTTTTACTTTTGGGAAATTATAATACTAAAACTAACAGACAGAAATTTTTTTTACTTCACTCACATGGGCCTACAGGCCTGTGCGTCAACTTTATTCAACGAGTGAAGTACTGACCGTTGGCTCAGTATTTCATGTAATCCACGATTTGTTTTCTTAGCAATACTATTTTGTTACATGAAAAAAGGGGAACATATAATGCTATCCTCCAGCTTAGGATTATCTAATCTCAATAGTGAACATTTTATTAGTTTGGAACATTAAAACATACTTTATACGGTCCAAAATTAAATAAAATTGAACTGTCTTAATAACCTAAAAATATCTAGAAGTTGTTATAACTATTATTTCGTATTATATTAATAAAAATCTCTTTAAAATGTCAGTCAAATATATTGTGTTGAACTCTATACTTTGACATTACAATACTATTTTTATCATTTTCGTTTAAAATATTGGTATTTATGGGGTTCGAAGAAGTATTGGAAGTCCAATCAGGTTAAATGCGTTGAGAGCTATTTGGGGGAAATGTTGACAACTGTTCTATCGCCGAGTAGTGTTTCTTTATAGAGAAGCCATAACAATATCAGTGATATCTAATACATAAGCCATCTAATTCAAGTAGAAACCCCCTACTATCTATTAGAAGTTTAAATTAACCCTTCGGTGGACGCATGGGGGTCTTTTTGACCGTTACTATACATTTTTATAAATAAATAACTGAATAGCCTTTGTCTAATTTTCAGGAAGGGGGTTACAGTCACCACTGTAGGGGTGGGATTGTCTCAGGTTCTCTACGAGTTTTGCTCTGTAAACAAGCTCTATTCGTGTTAATCTGTGCCGTGGCTGTTTTGAGTCGTATTCTTTCATGATATTCAAGAGTGTGACACTGATAGGCGATATTTTATAAAAGACTTGTCTTGGCAACTATGTAAGGAGCAAATCATTATGAGAGGAACGATCAAACAAGTGCATACATATACAAAAACCATCATAAAACAAATACTGAAAGCAAGAGGAGAAAATGCATTGTTAGAAGATGTAAGACCACAACGTCGAGACAATAGTTGGCTACTGTTTTCTGTGTGACAGAAAAAAAAAACAGACGTAAACCAACGCAATGTATCAACTGTCATGTCTATAATTTCCGAGAGCACATTACCACTAAGTGTTTGAATTGTTTTTAGGAAAATAGGGATCTAATGGAAACTGATGATTAATAAATTTACTCTGTAAAGTAGGAGATATATATTATTTTTATTTTCAATGTTTGAATTTTCGAGTAAACGAAGTCAAGCACTATTCATTTTCTAGTTTTATATTCCTAAGTTTACTATAGGCATATTGTACATATTGTTTCATATTCCTTAGTTTATACATATATACCGTATATATATTTTTATGTTATACTTTTATGCCTCATGGTACTGCTTATTTTAGTAATTATTTTATGTTATAGACACAGTAAACTGTCTTTATTTAGCCGTATTGTATGTTATCTCTCGTAATGTAACGTTTATCTCTTTAAGCTTTAATGTAATTTGTTTGGAATATATATTATTTTAATTAACAATTGCAATTTAAAATGTAAGATACAACATTAAAACATACAAATAATGTGTTTTTATTGAGTTGAAACTTTATTTTGCCTGCTACATAGTACTTTGATGTTTATCACTATATGAGTTTTAAGGATTTTTTTTTGAAAATGTAGTAATATATTATAAGTTACAATTTATTTTTTAAATTATATATATTTCATTACAACATCAAAATAAAATGTTTTTATAGAGTTTAGAATCATTTAACCAATATATTAACGTTTCCCTAAAACGCGGTTGAAACGACCGCTTGCGTCCAACGTTATAGAATCAATGCGTCCACTGACGGGTTAATTAATTTAAGCAGGAACTCCTAATCTCATTATAACTATAACGGTTGATTCTTGATATAAATTAACTAACCATCAAAGTTATAAAGTTAATGTAATGTACATGAAAATATGTTCCTTATACAAATATTTTTTTAAAACATGCTCGTTTTGTTTTATTACAATATTTAACTAATATACATATTCAAACAAATATTTTTTCTTGTAGGCAGAATGTATTATAAGCTGCGTTATTAGGAGAATCAGTGTCCGGGTGATCTGAGGCGCCAGAAATTTGTATCTGAGTTAGAGATAGCAAATAATTATCCTGACCTTTAATGATACTATTTATCAGTAATTTTAACCTTGTACTTACTCTCCCCCTTACTACCCTCTTGTAACAGGTCCACCTTCTTGATGATAAAATTAATTAATTTTAATAAAATACAAATTATTTTAACGAGGAAATAGGTGCATTTGATTAGAACAAATACCAAACATTAAATAATATTCGGTAATTATAGCAAATTAATAACCAACAAATATAAGGAATTAAGTAAGCAAAATTATTCAAATGGTAATCATCCGAGACACCATAGTAAACAATATTTCAAATAATGCAGTGGAGACACTAGTTGAGACCTGTTCAGTTTTGCGTCCCGGACTAGTCCATTCCAAGGAGAGTTGACATGTCACAAAGCGACAGTCAAGCCCAAACTAAACAAAAGACATGGTTGGTTGACAAATATGGGCAACAGGTGGCAGCATATATTAGACCACACCCACAGCACATGTACACTTTTGTGACTTATGAAACCCCACTTCCGCTTAACCAGACCAGAAAGTCTCCAACCCAAAATTCTTACCCTTACAGAGACACACACAAAGGACGCCACTCTCAAGTCCACCCTTCTTCCATCAAGAGCCATGTGCACAAGTTCTATTTCACCGTGGGTGGTCGACTGACCTCGAACCCGGGTAATTGGTGAAGATGTCTAAAATCAATCATATTTTAATTGTTTAATTCAATTATTTAAATAGTTACACGGTATCTAAATCGGAACCGCCATCTCATCTATTAACATGAACTTCAAGTCCACGAGGATCTTCATCATCACATGAAAAAAAGCTAAGATAAGTTCTAGTTAATTAACTTAGTTAGATAATCTTTTAAAGAAACTTGTACCAATTAAATAATACATTTGTTTTATCATATTAAAATGTCTAAATAAATTTAAAAATGTAGTTAATAAATTAGCTTTTTCATTGAGAAAAATGTAGAGTTTTATTCATTGTAATTTACAGCCTCACCAAATTACCCATAAAAAATATATCGACCCTGAGATTCTAAAAAAATGTTAATTTGAGCAATAATATACCAAATTAAAAAAAACTTACTTTAATGTAACTCATCACATAAAGGGAGAGGTTACAATCTAATGTGTATAGCACAGATTAATGGTCTTTTGGAAATAGTTAGCGTGATATTTAAAAGGAAATTAGCCTTTTGAAAAAATTTATGTACATATATATATATATACATATATAAAAATATATATACATATACTATATATAAACATGTATGTATATATATACATACATTTTTCAAAAGGATAATTTCCTTTTAAATATCACGCTAACTATTTCCCAGAGACCATTAATCTGTGCTATACACATTAGATATAGTAAGGGGGAGAGTAAGTTTATTTTCTTCAATCAATGCTGTATTTTGAGGACATTATTTGAAACACTGAAACAGCTAAAATGTATACTTAGCGGTAAACCCTTCTTAAATAAAGATAGTTAATTAGGAAACAACATAGATTATTTGAGTGTACATTACAAAACGTAGCTGCATAACACATTATTAAATTGGATTTGCTTGTTAAATTTCCTCGCATGAGTGTACAGCCTACACGGTAGAATAACTCTTTTTATTTAATGTCATTGATTTTTTTGGAGGGACTTAACGAAATGGTATAAAATTTACCAAAGTCAAATATTGCTAAGTGTACCGTGTTTTATGAAGTATATTAAGTATTTAGGCTTTATCTTTGTTAAAATATTAAGCAAGTTACACAATCATTTTTATGTTAATAATAAATGCGTGATCATTATTTCTGGAAAAAGTCATAAAACATTAGTTATTTTCAAACCAATATCATTCTTGATATTAAAGCTTGAAAAAATGCTACTATTCAAATGAATAGCAAATGCATATTAATTTATCTTGTTTGGATGTTATTCAAACTGAAATTTTTGCATAGTTCTATAATTATTTATAACCGGAGTGAAAATAAAATATGAACAGTGACGTAAAAGGAAAAACAGAATCTTAATATTTACTTATATGTAGTTTATAAATGAGACACAAAAGTCGTGATAGAACATCAATAATGGAACATCTTCAATGGTGATAAGATTTTTTGTCTCTGCTAAATAACCGGTAAACAAGCGAGAGAATCACAATAACGTTGTAGTCCCTGTGAATATGGTAAATATATTCAATTAAAATGATTATTTTTAACCTAATTAATATATATATCCATGCAAAATTTATTGCTCAAGAGTAATTACGTCAGGATAATTCCATTAGACTGTACGTATGGTTGTATTTTTAAAATTAGTAAGGTAAGGGAGTATTTCCCAGTATCGTATAACATCATTAAAAATAAAATAAGAACAGTAACACATAATCGATACCATTTTTTAATGTAAATTGTAATATATTTAAATATATTGTCAAGTCTATCAACGTCTTGTTGTTTTACTCAAATGTCTGTAAACTTTATTGGTGTTTAGTTGTAATGTATTACGGGATAATGGTGTAGGTAAATTTATCACTGGACCAGATTGTATAGTAATATAAAATACTGAATTGGAGGGATTGTGTTCACAATGGTGGTAATAGGCACAAGTGGGTCTTACGTTTATGTTTGACATAGGGAAACAACATTAGAATGTATAATCAGGATAATGGTTGATATATCAGTTAAAGAAGTAAACGATAGTAAAATTTTATAGATATTACTAACATTCAAATATATAATGTTATTGTTGCTTGAGGAACAATGATAATCCTATTGGTTCAACTCCGTATTTATTTTCCGATCCGATTTATTTAAAGACGTTATTGTTTAAAAAATTGCCACAAACGCTTGTTAACTTTGACAGCTTGTATTTCGGAAAACAGTGGATGGATTTGGCCGACATTTTTACCAGTTAATCGTCTTTCAAAGTACACATATTAAAAATATGGACATTAAAAATCCAGGTTAAAAAAAATCCGTCGTAAATTTGCAAAGATAGTGAAATTTTTATAAGCAAAAGAAATATTGATTTTAATAAATTCCTCGGGGCGTCCAAATCGTCAGATTTAAAATTTACAAAAAGCATATGGAAGTTTAAGTTGACTAGTATATGTAAACAAATTGGCAAGTACCTCAAACACGTATTTGAGGTTTGGCAAACATTTAAACATTTGCTTGTCTGTCAAGATCAAATTAGATTGCAAACCTCTTTTGAAAAAAAACTATCCAATAGAACTAACCAATGTTGGTTGGTTGATCTATCATAGTATGAAATGTTCTCTCTGGGAATATAGTGGTCCTCAGATTAATCAAAGTGCTCGAGAAACATTTTTAAAAAAGTACATTTTTTGTTTTTTTTACAGTTATTGTTATTTTGCAACACGGATAACTGATTTCGAGTGTTCTAACCAACTATACTTTACCCAAATTTTTATAACAACACTTTTTTCTCTCTTCACCTTTCCTTTCAAAGTCAGTACTTCCAAAGTTATATAAGAAAATTAACGAAACATTAATTTTAAAATTTGTGTTAATAAACAATTGTCCCCAACATTTTGATATGGAGCACATTTCAATTGTGGTTATATGTAATGTTCGAGAGGGTTTAAAGCAAAAATTAGCGTGCCACCACTCGTGTCCACCTTGACAACAAATCCACCGTAATCTATTAAGTCAGTAATGATTTTTGTAATATGTAATAAAATAAAATAAATCAGCACTAGCAACAAACTATAAGTAGAATTGAAGAAAACGTGGCACTCTTACATGCAATGGACATATATAATTGAAATAAAAAGCCAAATCAGATATAGGTAAGTTGATACGCTAGCTTCTCTAAGTCATATGCAGTATTTGACAAAAACTATTGATGGACAGTGTATGTAATTGAATACTATAAAATATAGGGCAACTTTCTCAAAAATATTGATGGACAGTGCATGTAATTGAATACTATAAAATATATGGCAACTTTCTCAAAAATATTGATGGACAGTGCATGTAATTGAATACTATAAAATATACGGCAACTTTCTCAAAAATATTGATGGACAGTGCATGTAATTGAATACTATAAAATATACGGCAACTTTCTAAAAATTATTGATGGACAGTGCATGCAATTGAATACTATAAAATATACGGCAACTTTCTCAAAAATATTGATGGACAGTGCATGTAATTGAATACTATAAAATATACGGCAACTTTCTCAAAAATAAGCAACACTTGTTCGTATTAATGTCATTCAATAAAAGAAAATAGTTCGAAATAATATAATTTAACTGGCTGATGTTCAAGAGTCATTTCATGAATGGTGTTTGACATATCTTGATGTCTTCATAACGTTATTTCTCTCTATGAAACATAAACTGTGTTTGGAACTTGCATGTCTACGTCAAACAACTTCGATGCCTTATCAACTTTGGTTATATGAACTTTAACATTCCATGAGACACTTGCACTAAATTATATTAATTTTCACCATTTTACTTTCTACTTTGTTTGCTTTCAACTGTTTTTACACTGTAAATCACACAGCTTATTTATTACTTGTGTTTGTAATTTTGTTAGTATTAACAAAAACGTTTAATGACATGTATCAGACATATTATAATAAAACGTTTGATAACCAGCTTTCCCATACTTTCAGTTCGATAGATAATTAAATTGATCAAATCAATATTCCATTGATTGTATAAATTGTATTGTAAAAGTCAATTAATGGTTTAACACATTTTTTTATATCGTAACAAAATTTGGTAATTCAGACTTACAAATATATTTTCATTCAAACGAACATTCATTGTAGTCTCATTCATTTACAAATCGTACCCATTTCCATAACAGTGTCAGATTTCCAATCTAGAAACCATATAAATGCTTCTATTAAGTTCTCCCAGTTAAATGTAAAAAAAACCGTTCACATTGTTAAATGCTTATGGTACTAAAATGCTTAAAGGCCATTTTTTGGAGACTTGAGTGGAGGACTTTGTCAATACAGTGGGAAGCTGGTTGTGAAGGAAATTTCTCGTAAGTTGCTGTTCTGTACTTCCCAGTTTGGTATCTCTACATGTCTCTAGTTTCATAATTATTTACGTCTCTACCTCCACTTAGAGCACTTTTACATGGACATTAAATACTCGTCTCTAGAACACAGAAGCTTGTTTAAGTTAAAATTTGTAATGTTATAAAAGTTGGTTTGCACGAATCTTTTAAAATAATGTTGGCATATACACGAATCGATTGTTTTTTTAAATAAATGCACTTGAAAATTGATGGTTTGAGAAAGACCCCCACAAAATCAACCCATTGGATAGGAGTGAGTAAATTAAGCCCTAATACGCCGTCATTACTACCTGAGTTGATCAGTATTTCACTTAGGATCTCAAAGCAAAAATTCCCAATGGTATTTTAGGACAAACGTCATCGATGTGAGTGTCCCAGTTTTCCATTGGTAATCTAATTAATATTGTATTGCCAAATTCATTCAACACGCCGCGAATGCCGTGAGATTCCAACCTGTATAAGCAGTATTACTATGGTCTGCAGTCAACACGCCGTGAATGCCGTGAGATTCCAACCTGTAAGCAGTATTACTATGGTCAGCAGTCAACACGCCGCAAATGCCGTGATATTCCAACCTGTAAGCAGTATTACTATGGTCAGCAGTCAACACGCCGCAAATGCCGTGAGATTCCAACCTGTAAGCAGTATTACTATGGTCAGCAGTCAACACGCCGCAAATGCCGTGAGATTCCAACCTGTAAGCAGTATTACTATAGTCAGCAGTCAACACGCCGCAAATGCCGTGAGATTTCAACCTGTAAGCAGTATTACTATGGTCAGCAGTCAACACGCCGCAAATGCCGTGAGATTCCAACCTGTAAGCAGTATTACTATAGTCAGCAGTCAACACGCCGTGAATGCTGTGAGATTCCATCCTGTAAGCAGTATTACTATGGTCAGCAGTCAACACGCCGTGAATGCCGTGAGATTCCTACCTGTAAGCAGTATTACTATAGTCAGCAGTCAACACGCCGTGAATGCTGTGAGATTCCATCCTGTAAGCAGTATTACTATGGTCAGCAGTCAACACGCCGTGAATGCTGTGAGATTCCAACCTGTAAGCAGTATTACTATGGTCAGCAGTTAACATGCCGCGAATGCCGTGAGATCCCAACCTGTAAGCAGTATTACTATGGTCAGTAGTCAACACGCCATGAATGACGTGAGATTCCAACTTGTAAGCAGTATTACTATGGTCAGCAGTCAACACGCCGCGAATGCCGTGAGATCACAACCTGTAAGCAGTATTACTATGGTCAGCAGTCAACACGCCGTGAATGCCATGAGATTCCAACCTGTAAGCAGTACTACTATGGTTAGCAGTCAACACGCCGTGAATGCCGTGAGATTCCAACCTGTAAGCAGTATTACTATGATCAGCAATCAACACGCCGTGAATGCCGTGAGATTCCAACCTGTAAGCAGTATTACTATGGTCAGCAGTCAACACGCCGTGAATGCCGTGAGATTCCAACCTGTAAGCAGTATTACTATGGTCAGCAGTCAACACGCCGTGAATGCCGTGATATTCCAACCTGTAAGCAGTATTACTATGGTCAGCAGTCAACACGCCGTGAATGCCGTGATATTCCAACCTGTAAGCAGTATTACTATGGTCAGCAGTTAACACGCCGTGAATGCTGTGATATTCCAACCTGTAAGCAGTATTACTATAGTCAGCAGTTAACACGCCGTGAATGCCGTGAGATTCCAACCTGTAAGCAGTATTACTATGGTCAGCAGTCAACACGCCGTGAATGCCATGAGATTCCAACCTGTAAGCAGTATTACTATGGTCAGCAGTCAACACGCCGTGAATGCCGTGAGATTTCAACCTGTAAGCAGTATTACTATGGTCAGCAGTCAACACGCCGTGAATGCCGTGAGATTCCAACCTGTAAGCAGTATTACTATGGTCAGCAGTCAACACGCCGTGAATGCCGTGATATTCCAACCTGTAAGCAGTATTACTATTGTCAGCAGTCAACACGCCGTGAATGCCGTGAGATTCCAACCTGTAAGCAGTATTACTATGGTCAGCAGTCAACACGCCGCGAATGCCGTGAGATTCCAACCTGTAAGCAGTATTACTATGGTCAGCAGTCAACACGCCGTGAATGCCGTGAGATTACAACCTCTAAGCAGTATTACTATGGTCAGCAGTCAACACGCCGTGAATGCCGTGAGATTCCAACCTCTAAGCAGTATTACTATGGTCAGCAGTCAACACGCCGCGAATGCCATGAGATCACAACCTGTAAGCAGTATTACTATGGTCAGCAATTAACACGCCGCGAATGCCGTGAGATCCCAACCTGTAAGCAATATTACTATGGTCAGCAGTCAACACGCCGTGAATGCCGTGAGATTCCAACCTGTAAGCAATATTACTATGGTCAGCAGTCAACACGCCGTGAATGCCATGAGATTCAAACCTGTAAGCAGTATTACTATGGTTAGCAGTCAACACGCCGTGAATGCCATGAGATTTCAACCTTTAAGCAGTATTACTATGGCCAGCAGTCAACACACCGCGTATGTCGTGAGATCCTAACCTGTAGGCAGTATTAATATGGTCAACAGTCAACACACCACGAATGCCATGATATTCAATTTAATTAAACCCCTTCACTTTTTAAGTTCTAATATTTCAGAACTAAACATATTCAATTTAGACACAGTTCAGCAATATTAACTCTCATGAATGTCAATCCTATCCATGAAGTAAAGTTCTTATAGGCAAATTAAAATGTGGAACGAACCAGAGCTGATATCACTATATTTTATTTCAAAATGAACGTAATTACTGTTATTTTGAAGCACAAAATTGAGGTCGTGTTAAGCTTTCAGTGCAATATGAACTTAAATAATACAACAAAGTTAGATTTAATACAACTCTATTCAACATTAATATAAACATACGTATGTCCCGTTAATATTGATAACTAATTTAGATTGTGATGTCCAGTGAGCTGTCTTCATAACCTGATTCTAAAGAGCAAAGTTCGCTTTGTATATCTCTCTTTATGTGACTGAGTCATGTGTCAATTCAATTATCTATATTGTACACAAAAGTAAATACAAAATGGATGATTTATGAACTGAAAGTATAAAAAAATAAAAAGCTGGTTCTATTTTACCAGGCGAAGTTAGGGCTAAAAATTCCTGTCCAACACTTAACCTGGGGACCAACGGCAGGTGACTTCCGAACCACCACCAGTGACTGGCAGGTGGGCTGCGGGCAAGGATGAAATCACTCTGGTGGCTGGTGACTTCCGAAATACCACCAGTGACTTGGCAGGCAGGCTGCGGGCAAGGATGAAATCACTCTGACGGCTAGTGACTTCCGAACTACCACCAGTGACTGGGCAGGCGGGCTGCGTGCAAGGTCGGGATCACTCAGACGGTGGGTGACTTCCGAACCACCACCAGTGACTGGGCAGGTGGGCTGCTTGCAAGGATAAGATCACTCAGACGGCTGGTGACTTCCGAACTACCACCAGTGACTGGACAGGCAGGCTGCTTGCAAGGACGGGATCACTCAGACGGTGGGTGACTTCCAAACCACCACCAATGACTGGGCAGGTGGGCTGCGTGCAAGGACGGGATCACTCAGACGGTGGGTGACCTTCGAACCACCACCAGTGACTGGGCAGGCGGGCTGCTTGCAAGGATGAGATCACTCTGACGACTGGTGACTTCCGAACCACCACCAGTGACTGGGCAGGCGGGCTGCTTGCAAGGATGAGGTCACTCAGACGGCTACCAAGCCACGATCGATATTGTTTGACTCATTTATCTTGCAATAACGTCGGAACCCTGTAATAATGGCTACTGGCAAAGTATGTTCTGTTTACATTGATAATCCATATTTAAAATATATTTATTTGTTACATTTTTACTAAAGCATACTAAAAAACTATGCTAAAAATCATTTGGCATCAGGCATCAAATAACGTAATCTCTGATTTATTAAGGGAAAGAAAATTTTATTTTTTAGTTTTATTGAAATTTAAGGTAAGTGCGCGTGTATTGATTGTCTTTTATATTTTGTTGCAATCAATCAACCAGTGTAACATCGTATTTTATACCCTGGAGATCTAGGCTTTCAAGTAGCTAGATTGTAATATATAAGTCAGTGTTTCACAATATGGAATTCTAGGACCATCGTTCGAGTACCCACCTAAGCTAATTGATAGCTAAATATCAGAACGTCCTATTTAAATTTAAATTGCATTATCATTTTCAGCTTGTAATGGCAGTGTTGAATGTCAACCTCGTACAACCACGTTCCTTCCTAGATCTTAGTCTCCAAAAGACTGACACTCTCTAATTGTATTGTGAGCTAGTATTATTTTAATGCTTCTTTCAATACGCAAATATTTTATGAGCTGTGTTATGAAACAATCCACTGGAGGTAACTGGATTCATATGAGCTCTGGTGAGTGTAAGATAGCGAGATTACAGTTCGAAATCGTAATGGGAGATACAATACTACCGTAAGTGTATGGGTGGAGAGACGGTTCAATTTGACCTTGGGCTTTTTACCTTGTCATGATTGGTAGCTCCAGCAATCTGCAGTCCCCGTAGCGTTACTTAAATACACACACAATATTTTTAATGGATTGTGTGTGGATGACTGTTAGTAGGGGGCCTATTTGCAAGCGTAAACGTTTCAGAAATCAACTTCATAAACAACTGAAAAAAAGATCAAACGATAAGAAGTATCAGTCATATTGTCAAAATATTGACAAATTATTTTCAGATAAGTTGAAAAGTAATATGGAACAGGTAAAGAAAAACTTAGATTACTATAAATTTCAACAGAACGAAGAAATGTAAAGATACAATGGAACACTATTAACGACATCTTATTATGTACTTCTCAAAATAAGCAGGCTCTGCAAGATGTGTTTTCTCATTAAATTCCTGATAAATTTGTTACTGATCCAGAAGTATTTCAAACGAATTTAATGAATATTTTTCAACGTAATAAATCAATTAGGGATGTCTATGGATTCTCCAGATGGATTGTATGGCCAAGAGTTTAGATATATGTTTTGTGACATTAATACGAGAAAATTCTTTTATTGTTTGCCTAAAAATGAAGCAGAATTATTAAAAATATTAAATAGTCAATCTTTAAATAAGGCGCCAGGTCTGGATGGCATATCAGCCATGGCATTAAAATACGTACGTAAAGTAAAAGTATGTAACATAGTTTCTCCCATCTTAGCTTACTTGATCAATTTTAGTTTTGAAACGGGTGAATTTCCATCTTGTTTGAAAATAGCGATTGTAATCCCACACTAAAAAAAGTGCTACTTCAGATCTCAATAACTATCGACCAATATCATTAATATCAGTTCTTTTAAAAATTGTTGAGCAAATTATGAAATCACGTCTTATGAGTTTCGTTGAAATTAACGGTATATTATCTGATAATCAGTTTGGTTTTGTTCTAAACAAATCTACTGACGATGCTTTACTTAATTTTTGTTCAAGTATTTACAATGGATTTAACGACAGTCTTTGCGTATGTGGAATTTTTATTGATATAACAAAGGCTTTAGATTCAGTCGATCATGAGATCCTTTTAGACATATTATGGAAAATTGGTGTTAGGGGTATATGTTAGGGATATGTGTAATATGATAGAGCAAATTGGAAACATTTAATATTTAGGTGATTTGTTTGATGACAGATTTTCTAAGAAGCCACTTACTGATTTGAAACGATACATGTATTCATCGTTAAGGAAGTTTTAGTTTTAGTGGCGTATTTGTCCACTTCCGGTTTTAAGACTTTTATACTGTTCACTGGTTGATTCAAAACTTCAATATGGAATATGTTGTTGGGGTGGAGTTTATTCGTCCACCATTAATCCTATTCTTGTTGCGCAAAAAACATTATTAAAGTTATCACCGGTGCGAAAATTAGACATAATTTTTTCCTAATTTTAATAGTTTGAAACTGCTTCCCTTGAGATATTTATTTGTTTACCGTGTTTTAAGATTGTTTTTATTAAGAGGAGGCTACTCAAGGAGTAGTGCTAACGTATATTCTGACAGATTGAGGGCTATGAATCATGTAATACCTGCACCAAAAAACGAAGCTTTTAGAAGATCATTCAACTTTTGTACTCCAAAATTTTATAATAAATTCCCAATGTTTATAAGTGAAATAAATTCAATATCTCTGTTTTAAAGAAATTAAAAATGTGGTTATTTACTATGGACGATATAGAACTATTTTTCAAATAATCTGTTTTTTATATCCATAGCCTGTACTTGATTAAGCATTTATTACTTATTATATATATTTTGCTTGCAATATTGTACTAATAATAATAATGTTAGGCACTCATGTATTCAGTATGACTATTATTTTTTTCTTCCACTCTTACACTTAATTTATGCGTTTGTTTGGCGTCTGCCCACCCACTTTGCTCGGTAATTAATTTTTTTTATAACTTTTGAAGGTAACCTCTACACAGCACCAGCTAAGGAGGTACCTATCCATAATGCAATCTTAAATAAAACCTAAAAATGTTTTTCAAGAGTCTGTTTAAATTATTTAAGTGTAAATAGGTTTAAGTGTTTATATTTAAGCATCGACTTATTTTAACGAAAATATGTGTTTGTGGTACAGTTGTATACCAGTTATAAGTCTTGTCTTAATTTTTACATGTATTCTGCATTTTTATTTTGAAAGATGTTTCTGTTTTTATTAATTTTAATACATGAATATATAGTATTGATGAATAATAACAATTTTTACAAATTAATGGTAGTAAAATAAGCTAGATGTTGTATGCTATGTTCAAATGTTTGTATTTTCTTTGTACATTATGGAAATAAAACTATTATATTCTTTAGTTATCTAAATAAAAAATCACTTATGATTAAGGAAATAAACTTCCCTCCATCAATGTGTTGATGTATTCTAATCATTGCAAGAGTACATAACACATACAGGTAGCAATTGTATACATAATATAATTACAACTAGTAATAGAGGTAAATTAATTGGAAATGTGCATTAAATAGGTGTTAGAGGGTTATTGACAGTTAACTGAATTATTAAGTTTATTAGATAAACATCCAATGCTAAAATTAAGTTATTAATTATGGTATGGAAATGAAATTAAAGTCAATTTAGCGTATTTATAATATGTGTTGTTAAAATTCATTATATTTATTTGAAGCAATTAATTTGAAAGTAATTTCTCTAATTGAATTATACCGGGTAGGTTTTACCATAGACCCTGGCTAAATGAATAAAAATCGTTAACCACACTACAATTTAAGTTATTTATATATAAATGGACTTGAAAATTTTGTACACAGTGTTTAGTAAAAAAAATAACACGAGTCAAAAGAGGCATATATATTGGTTGATTAAGTTATTTTTAAGACGCCAGTCTTCAAGCTATGGACGAATAGGAATTCCAAATAAATGTGGAAAGTTGATGAGTGAATATAGTCATTGTTATAAACTAAGGTTGACTTCTCGAGATGATGTCGTTAATTAATAGGTTGAATGAAAATTGAACCACCAGTGTCTATCATCTGATCTCTTTCAAAAACGTTTTATTTAGTCTGATTGGGATATAACTGAGAACCTTTAGACTATGAAGCTGGGTTTCAACTTCGCTAACGACTAATTAATTATATAATATACTATATTCTCAAATGTTCGTAAATGTTACAAGTAGACATGTTTTTGGTAGTAAAAAATGGTTTAACAACATCAAGACAGCAATAAATATAACTTATATTCCTAGTACCCAAACAATATATAAAAGAGTAAAAGTAAACATCACACAACACACATTATTGAGTACAAATTGCACAAATATAGCACAATACAAGCAGTTGAAGTGAAGTTGAAGAGGTTCAATTGGCGATGAGTGGGAATTTGGGTGTCTGTCAATATATGTATGTTTGAAAGGGTGAATTGTTAGAATGGATGGCAAATTATAAATAAATATGACTTTTGCAATACAATGTTTATACTCGTAATTTTCCTAATGCAATAAAAGTGCTATTATTATTATTATAACTATTATGGTGTAATCGATTTCGGCGAACAAAACTCACCTTCCTCAGATCAAAGGGATTCACAAAAATCAATATTTTGATATATTTGTGAATGAATTACAAATATATAGTTATATATTTGTGTTGTGTGACAATTACTGAGTTACAGACTTGAATTAACGTGGATTCTTCCAGCGTACAGCCATGCGTCACATGTAGTATTTAACATAATGAAGGCATTTTTAAGTTTATTATGACAACTAACATATGTGACAACGAATTTATATATTACACATTTAAAATTAAACACAAACCAATATTTTACAGTTTTGTATATTTTATAAACGTACAAAGTTTTATTTCAAAGTAAAATAAAACACTTTATGTGTGTTTCAACTGTAAACCCTTGTTGTATGTTTATGTGGAAGTGAAATGTTCACGTAATGTTCCTTGGTAAACACAGTAAGTTATTTTTAAGTAATATTATAATATTAAATGATTATGCTAACATAACGTGTTCTTTAACATACTAGACTAGGGATTTTTTTTACTACACTATATAATAATATAGATATCAAAATGTTTATGGAAAAAATAAGTAGTAAAGTTGTACATGATTGACTGTCACAAATTAGTTAAATAACATTCAGTGATTTGTTAACTAATGTACCAATTAAAAAAGTGTTGCTATCTGTAAAAAATGTCTTATATAGACAATATTAAGTAACATAATCATTATCATGCGAGTTAATAGCCCGGTGTGCCCAATACAATACAGCTTGTACAACGCCTGATAAATAGAAATAGGCAAGGGGTCGCATCAATTCAAGTCTGTAACTGTCAATACTTGTACTGTATATATACCAACACTTATTTTGCTAAATAAGAAACTAAAATATTCCGCTTATTTAATTGTATTGGTCATGTATTTTATTGTTTTAAATAATGTTTAACACTATTTAACACTATTAAAACACGGTTATAGACATTTTTACCATATATATTGAATCTGTTTCGGGTTAGCAGAACTTGATATAAAACACGGATATCTACTTCTTAGACGAAACATGCCTGGGTAAAAGTAAGGGACAAATACTTTAAAGAAAAAATAACATAATTTAATTACAGTATTATATAGTTTTTTATTTATTTTTTTATTTTATCGAGTTTCAAACGGATACAATATTTTTACCAATTTTTTTATACAAAACAAAATAACATTTCATCAGTTGACATTTAGTATTTTTACTTAAATAAATACTGATTTTACTTAAATAAAAGAAGTACAAATGATCACATATGTTATATTTGAGGAACAAGTTTCACCGAGTATAATTAGGTATTTAGGGGTTATATGATCAGAATTGAATATTTGACATTTACACTTGATGATATTTGAAAAAAAAAGTTCTTATTAGGGCCACTTGTACCTCGTAGGTCAAATTGGGTTGCAGGTAAAGTAGATAATGAATTGGAAACTGACGTATCCCAGTCAAAGATGATGTTTGATCTAACAACCAAACATGGATACGTCCGGTCAGTGTAATTGTACATCCACACATTTTACTTATGCTTTAGATATGTTATCTGTAAATAATACCTCTCATATTAATAGTGCATTGTAACGAATGTCATGCTGTCAAACGTTTGTAAAGAAATATTGTATCATAAATAAATAAATTTTATAATTCACAAATAAACGTGCAGTGTTTGTTACATTATGTATATATAGAATAAATTTATCTTTATGGTATGTCAATTGTTGATAGCAGTTTTTATGACTTAGCAAACCTTTTTTAAAATAACTTATAATAGACTAAAATATTAGCATTTAACAATTTAAATACACATGCAACACTTCCTTGGTAAGTTTGTATTAAGCCAATATAACAAATAACTAACACACGCATGCACGCACACATAAGTCTGTAAATAAATCATTTAAATATTTTTACTATTAATATATTTTAAATCATCATATTAGTTGAGAATCTCTGCAAAATATATTCCTCATAATTAACTTAATCATTGTGATAAAATAAATATTGTTCACTGCAATGAATACTTTAATAACTGGATGAGTGACATCTTTGGATGTGTTTCACAGTGTAATATCTTAATTGATAGATAATACACTGTGTATTCTAGATACCAAAACATATTACAGTGAAAACAAATGAAACGGCAAGTGACGAGTATCATGCAATGTAACAGCAACAATGTTTGAATATTGTGATTTGGGACATCAGTAAATACGTTTAAAATCCTTGGACATAAAAGTTCAAAGGAGATTTTTTACAAACACATTATATTCTTAGAAATAAAATATATTTTATTGTTTTAAAAATCCGTATAATCAATATATTGCTCTGCTTAGTCAAGAATCATCGTAAATTTCTCTAGTCAGCTTTCATAAAAAGAGCTGCATAATATTCCTATATTTAATTTGAACTCCTGCTTAATTCGAGCGTGCATTGATGCAACAGGTTTCAAAATTTACGCAGCCTTATCGTATATGATTAGTTAGAGTAATTTGGCCGACTAAAATCTGTGTGTGTTTTATATTTTTTATTGTTATTACAATTATAAATACGATTTATCACACCATTTATAAATATCTTCGTGAAAATGAAGATGTAATTTAATGATTATATTTAACAAATAAAAACAATCAAGACATTTGTTTAAAAACAATTATGAAGAAACAATTACACTCGGTCAGCTGTCTTTCCTCAATTTGTAAGGGTCAGACCCTTATAATACTCGAGTTCAGCCGTTCCAGTCCAGAACATAACATTGTTTAATTGGAAACCACTGTTGCTGAGTCTGTGTAAGGCCTCACTGCTGATCCGTGATGCTGCTGGCTTGTAACTACGTCTCTTGACTCAGCACATTAAGAAGGGTTGTACTCCATGAATAAACTATGTAACTTCACTAATTTTGTGATAGTAAATTGTGACATTTCACTTACAATCTAAACATGATTTTTAAAAATTGTACCGACAAAAATTTGTATAGTATAAAATAGAAATTTTATTGTTGTATTCTTTTTATATAACTGGCTTTGGAATATAGCATTTAAATAACTATATGAATATTTCGACCATAAGATATGAGAATTATTACGCACTCTCATTACTAACATAACATTACAATTTTAGCAAATAGTTTGTATTATTAAATTTAGATTTTTTATAAATTCTGGTAAAGTTTGAATACAATTATAGTTTATACAATACATATACAATTTCTTAATTTAAATATTAACAATCTGGCAAATATTATGATAGTTCTTCTTTTATTTATGTAATTATGGCAATAAGAGATATCCATTCGATATTCTGTTCACGTTTTGGTCATTGATCAGATGTAAGAACAGGTGCGCACAAATTAAATTAGGGTCTAGGGAATGTTATATTTAATTTTACATTACTTTGTTATTTAAATATCAATATGGTGAAACTGAACTATTATTTAAAAATTATTAACCAACTTATCGAAGACCTACTGCATAAATTTCTATAACCTACACACCTTAAATACTTACAGTTTATTCATGTCAAATCAAATCAATACATTACTACAATTTTATTACATTTTAACCAGCGTATCATATACAGGACATTAACTAATTGCACTGCAGACAGTAAATCAGTTAGAAATAATAATCAATTATGAGGGAACTGTAATTTATAGTGTATTGTTGATTATGAATTAAATTAAATTAAATTTTATCTCTATAGAATTTTAAAGTACCTTTTTCTCTCTATCACAATTAAATACACCCATTTACTAAAGTGAATGCTAATGTTGTTCACATATATAGCGTTGGAAATCTTGTAATATTGAATTAAAAGGTTCTAGTAAATTTGAAATATTGAAGTGCACTATTTCTTTTCTTATGGATCATTTAACCACTGATTTACAAGGTTTGATGTAGGCTACAAATGAGTGATAACTGGTGACGAGTTGTGCACACATTTATTTGAAATGTTATAAGTAAACTCCAACATATTTTGGAATACAAGACTTCGACTTAAAAATATCGGCTATCTTTTCGTACACTTTCTGTTTTGGGAACACTGTAAATAGTTTTAAAAAAATTTAAATACTAATTAATATTTGGGGTGAGTAAGGTTTTAAATTGTCTCGTTTTTCTCAAACGTGTGTAAATCTCCTGGTGTCATCTTGTGATCATATAATTTTTTGTTTTGTTTTTACATAAAGAGAACGCATTATTTATACACAGTATGTGGGACTCATCCTGCTGAACAGAGACAGGGAATACCCAGTAAACCCCATACGTCCCAGGGGATCCAGGCAAGACTCCTCTTGGGCGACTGCATTCCTGGCCGCATGCTTAATTTCTCTTTGGGGCTAAGTTACTTTGTTCAGGGTCAGGCAGGTATCACTCTTTCCTTGATCATATAGTAGTCCTCTAACTTTATCCTTCACTAAACAAAAACAATAATAATATAATTGGGAAGTACGTTTAAGTAAAGTCCTTTAATACCAGCCATCATTTCGAGTCTCTGAAATACAATTATGTGTTGGTCACTAACGAAACATTACTGTATTTCAAATATTTGCCACTATTAAATAGTAAAGTAAGACAAACTATATCCACAAGTTCATTTGATCTGAATAAAAAACAATTATCCTTTAATAAAGGAGACACGGTTGTATAATTTTTGTTTATTTTAGTATATTTAACCATTTTGTTCATATAGCTAGGTTTGAATAACAATATTCTTATGTTAATTCTATCAGGTAAACTTCTATTATTTAAGATTTCAACACAACAACCTATTGTTTTGAAAGTTTTTTGTACGCAGTTTATTTCTTTTTATATGAAAATATTCTTTAAATTGAAATATTCCTAACATTTTGTAAAACACGTACTATTATAAAAGGTTATCTCTATTTTAATAATGACTAATTTCTCAGTCCTATTATGAATGTTAATGCAAGAAGACATTACCAATTTACGTATAAAAAATGGTACTATATTTTATAATAGCAACAGACTCAGCAACAGTGGTTTCCAATTAAACAATGTTAGTGTTCTGGACTGGAACGGCTGAACTCAAGTATTATAAGGGTCTGACCCTTACAAATTGAGGAAAGACAGCTGACCGAGTGGTAATTGTTTCTTCATAATTGTTTTTAAACAAATGTCTTGATTGTTTTTATTTGTTAAATATAATAATTAAATTACATCTTCATTTTCACGAAGATATTTATAAATGGTGTGATAAATCGTATTTATAATTGTAATAACAATAAAAAATAGAAAACACACACACACACACACACACACACACACACACACACACACACACACACACACACACACACACACACACACAGATTTTAGTCAGCCAAATTACTATAATTAATCATATACGTTAAGGCTGCGTAAATTTTGAAACCTGTTGCATCAATGCACGATCGAATTAATAGCAAATAATCGAATAAGCAGGATTTCAAATTAAATATAGGAATATCATGCAGCTCTTTTTATGAAAGCTGACTAGAGAAATTTACGATGATTCTTGACTAAACAGAGCAATATATTGATTATACGGATTTTTAAAACAATAAGATATATTTTATTTCTAAGAATATAATGTGTTGGTAAAAAATCTCCTTTTAACTTTTATGTCCACGGATTTTAAACGTATTTACTGATGTCCCAAATCCCAATATTCAAACATTGTTGCTGTTATATTGCATGATACTCGTCACTTGCCGTTTCATTTGTTTCCACTGTAATATGTTTTGGTATCTAGAATACACAGTGTATTATCAATTAAGATATTACACTGTGAAACACATCCAAAGATGTCACTCATCCAGTTATTAAAGTATTAATTGCAGTGAACAATATTTATTTTATCACAATGATAAAATTAATTATGAGGAATATATTTTCCAGAGATTCTCAACTAATATGATGATTTAAAATATATTAAAAGTAAAAATATTTAAATAATTTATTTACAGACTTATGTGTGCGTGCATGCGTGTGTTGGTTATTTTTTATATTGGCTTAATACAAACTTACCAAGGAAGTGTTGCATGTCTATTTAGATTGTTAAATGCTAATATTTTAATCTATTATAAGTTATTTTAAAAAAGGTTTGCTAAGTCATCAAAACTGCTATCAACAGTTGACATACCATAAAGATAAATTTATTCTATATATATACATATTGTAACAAACATTGCACTTTTATTTGTGAATTATAAAACTTATTTCTATTTTTGATACAATATTTCTTTACAAACGTTTGACAGCATGACATTCGTTACAATGCACTATTAATATGAGAGGTATTATTTACAGATAACATATCTAAAGCATAAGTAAAATGTGTGGAAGTACAATTATACTGACCGGACGTATCCATGTTTGGTTGTTAGATCAAACATCATCTTTGACTGGGACACGTCAGTTTCCAATTCATTGCCTACTTTACCTGCAACCCAATTTGACCTACGAGGTACAAGTGGCCCTAATCAGAACTTCTAAAAGTTTCAAATATCATCAAGTGTACGTGTCAAATATTCAATTCTGATCATATAACCCCTAAAAACCTAATTATACTTGGTGAAACTTATTCCTCAAATAGAACATAAATGTGATCATTTGTATTTCTTTTATTTAAGTAAAATCAGTATTTATTTAAGTAAAAATACTAAATGTCAACTGATAAAATATTAGTTTGTTTTGTATAAAAAAATTGGTAAAAATATTGTATCCGTTTGAAACTCGATAAAATAAAAAAATAAATAAAAAACTATATAATACTGTAATTAAATTATGTTATTTTTTCTTTAAAGTATTTGTCCCTTACTTTTACCCAGGCATGTTTCGTCTAAGAAGTAGATATCCGTGTTTTATATCAAGTTCTGCTAACCCGAAACAGATTCAATATATATGGTAAAAATGTCTATAACCGTGTTTTAATAGTGTTAAATAGTGTTAAACATTATTTTAAATAATAAAATACATGACCAATGCAATTAAATAAGCGGAATATTTTATTTTTTTATTTAGCAAAATAAGTGTTGGTATATATACAGTACAAGTATTGATAGTTACAGACTTGAATTAACGCGGCCCTTTGCCTATTTCTATTTCTCAGGCGTTGTACAAGCTGTATTGTAGTGGGCACACTGGGCTATTAACTCACATGATAATGATTCTGTTACTTAATATTGTCTATTTAAGACATTTTTTACAGATAGCAACACTTTTTTAATTGGTCCCACTCATCGCCAATTGAACCTCTTCAACTTCACTTCAACTGCTTGTATTGTGCTATATTTGTGCAATTTGTACTCAATAATGTGTGTTGTGTGATGTTTACTTTTACTCTTTTATATATTGTTTGGGTACTAGGAATATAAGTTATATTTATTATTGCCTTGCTGTTGTTAAAACAATTTTTATTTTTACTACCAAAAACATGTCTACTTGTAACATTTACGAACATTTAAGAATATAGTATATTATATAATTAATTAGTCATTAGCGAAGTTGAAACCCAGCTTCATAGTCTAAAGGTTCTCAGTTATATCCCAATCAGACTAAATAAAACGTTTTTGAAAGAGATCAGATGATAGACACTGGTGGTTCAATTTTCATTCAACCTATTAATTAACGACATCATCTCGAGAAGTCAACCTTAGTTTGTAACAATGACTATATTCACTCATCAACTTTCCACATTTATTTGGAATTCATATTCGTCCATAGCTTGAAGACTGGCGTCTTAAAAATAACTTAATCAACCAATATATGCCTCTTTTGACTCGTGTTATTTTTTTTACTAAACACTGTGTACAAAATTTTCAAGTCCATTTATATATAAATAACTTAAATTGTAGTGTGGTTAACGATTTTTATTCATTTAGCCAGGGTCTATGGTAAAACCTACCCGGTATAATTCAATTAGAGAAATTACTTTCAAATTAATCGCTTCAAATAAATATAATAAATTTTAACAACACATATTATAAATACGCTAAATTGACTTTAATTTCATTTCCATACCATAATTAATAACTTAATTTTAGCATTGGATGTTTATCTAATAATCTTAATAATTCAGTTAACTGTCAATAACCCTGTAACACCTATTTAATGCACATTTCCAATTAATTTACCTCTATTACTAGTTGTAATTATATTATGTGTACAATTGCTACCTGTATGTGTTATGTACTCTTGTAATGATTAGAATACATCAACACATTGATGGAGGGAAGTTTATTTCCTTAATCATAAGTGATTTTTTATTTAGATAACTAAAGAATATAATAGTTTTATTTCCATAATGTACAAAGAAAATACAAACATTTGAACATAGCATACAACATCTAGCTTATTTTACTATCATTAATTTGTAAAAATTGTTATTATTCATCAATACTATATATTCATGTATTAAAATTAATAAAAACAGAAACATCTTTCAAAATAAAAATGCAGAATACATGTAAAAATTAGTACAAGACTAATAACTGGTATACAACTGTACCACAAACACATATTTTCGTTAAAATAAGTCGATGCTTAAATATAAACACTTAAACCTATTTACACTTAAATAATTTAAACACACTCTTGAAAAACATATTTTAGGTTTTATTTAAGATTGCATTATGGATAGGTACCTCCTTTGCTGGTGCTGTGTAGAGGTTACCTTCAAAAGTTATAAAAAAAAATTAATTACCGAGCAAAGTGGGTGGGCAAACGCCAAACAAACGTATAAATTAAGTGTAAGAGTGGAAGAAAAAAATAATAGTCATACTGAATACATGAGTGCCTAACATTATTATTATTAGTACAATATTGCAAGCAAAATATATATAATAAGTAATAAATGCTTAATTAAGTACAGGCTATGGATATAAAAAAAAAAACAGATTATTTGAAAAATAGTTCTATATCGTACATAGTAAATAACCACATTTTAAATTTCTTTAAAACAGAGATATTGAATTTATTTCACTTATAAACATTGGGAATTTATTATAAAATTTTGGAGTACAAAAGTTGAATGATCTTCTAAAAGCTTCGTTTTTTGGTGCAGGTATTGCTACATGATTCATAGGCATCAATCTGTCAGAATATACGTTTGCACTACTCCTTGAGTAGCCTCCTCTTAATAAAAACAATCTTAAAACACGGTAAACAAATAAATATCTCAAGGGAAGCAATTTCAAACTATTAAAATTTGGAAAAAATTATGTCTAATTTTCGCACCGGTGATAACTTTAATAATGTTTTTTGCGCAACAAGAATAGGATTAATGGTGGACGAATAAACTCCACCCCAACAACATATTCCATATTGAAGTTTTGAATCAACCAGTGAACAGTATAAAAGTCTTAAAACCGGAAGTGGACAAATACGCCACAAAAACTAAAACTTCCTTAAACGATGAATACATGTATCGTTTCAAATCAGTATGTGGCTTCTTAGAAAATCTGTCATCAAACAGATCACCTTATTATTAAATGTTTCCAATTTGCTCTATCATATTACACATATCCCTAACATATACCCCTAACACCAATTTTCCATAATATGTCTAAAAGGATCTCATGATCGACTGAATCTAAAGCCTTTGTTATATCAATAAAAATTCCACATACGCAAAGACTGTCGTTAAATCCATTGTAAATACTTGAACAAAAATTAAGTAAAGCATCATGAGTAGATTTGTTTAGAACAAAACCAAACTGATTATCAGATAATATACCCTTAATTTCAACGAAACTCATAAGACGTGATTTCATAATTTGCTCAACAATTTTTAAAAGAACTGATATTAATGATATTGGTCGATAGTTATTGAGATCTGAAGTAGCACTTTTTTTAGTGTGGGATTACAATCGCTATTTTCAAACAAGATGGAAATTCACCCGTTTCAAAACTAAAATTGATCAAGTAAGCTAAGATGGGAGAAACTATGTTACATACTTTTACTTTACGTACGTATTTTAATGCCATGGCTGATATGCCATCCAGACCTGGCGCCTTATTTAAAGATTGACTATTTAATATTTTTAATAATTCTGCTTCATTTTTAGGCGAACAATAAAAGAATTTTCTCGTATTAATGTCACAAAACATATATCTAAACTCTTGGCCATACAATCCATCTGGAGAATCCATAGACATCCCTAATTGATTTATTACGTTGAAAAATATTCATTAAATTCGTTTGAAATACTTCTGGATCAGTAACAAATTTATCAGGAATTTAATGAGAAAACACATCTTGCAGAGCCTGCTTATTTTGAGAAGTACATAATAAGATGTCGTTAATAGTGTTCCATTGTATCTTTACATTTCTTCGTTCTGTTGAAATTTATAGTAATCTAAGTTTTTCTTTACCTGTTCCATATTACTTTTCAACTTATCTGAAAATAATTTGTCAATATTTTGACAATATGACTGATACTTCTTATCGTTTGATCTTTTTTTCAGTTGTTTATGAAGTTGATTTCTGAAACGTTTACGCTTGCAAATAGGCCCCCTACTAACAGTCATCCACACACAATCCATTAAAAATATTGTGTGTGTATTTAAGTAACGCTACGGGGACTGCAGATTGCTGGAGCTACCAATCATGACAAGGTAAAAAGCCCAAGGTCAAATTGAACCGTCTCTCCACCCATACACTTACGGTAGTATTGTATCTCCCATTACGATTTCGAACTGTAATCTCGCTATCTTACACTCACCAGAGCTCATATTAATCCAGTTACCTCCAGTGGATTGTTTCATAACCCAAAGTCACTACACAAGAAGTATCTTGCTGACCTCCCTCATATGCACAGTAATTAATTATTTCATTCATTTACATTTATTGAAATCACACAACACGCCATTACTCTGTTTTTTTTTTTTTTTTTTTTTTTTTTTTTTTTTTTTTTTTTTTTTTTTTTTTTTGCTATGTTATTAGACATTATTATTGTTATTGTTGTTTTATGAATTATTAATTCTATTCCTGTTACGTTGCTTAGAGACTCTATTAATGTATTGTTAGTCTGTTTTGTTTATATATACACACAAACTCGCCAGTACTTACTGTATTCTGATTTAAATATATTGCTGTTTTTTGTAGTTATGCAAGTCATTGTCGAACTCGAAATGCTAAATGTTACTTTTTGCCATCATGATTGTTTTGATTGTATTAATGTACTATAATTATGTTAATGATTGTATTAATAACTGTATAAGTTTAGTAAAAATGGTGGAACCGTTGAACCAATAAATAAATAAATAAATAACAAAAAAGTTTTAAATCTGTTTAGTAAAAATTGAAAGCAAATTTACCACATGGTTTTGTCATCTTGTCGATCTCTCGAACAATGATTGACAAGTTCTTGTCTCAAAGTATGTAAAGAACCATGTCATTTGTGAAAGTAGTCTCACTAATCACTCCATTAGCTTGATAACCGTTGTGCAAGACATATTCTACAAATGAAGGTGTTCTTCACCCAGTTACTTGAGTAATCGAGACTAATAAACTTCTTCAACACCTGCCTCTTACTTATGTTAAATGTTTATTACGAAATATATAAACAAAACAAAAAATATGTTGTGAAACTACTTAAAATGTATAAAATAATATATGGGCGTTTGGAAAGTGTGGGGCTAAATTTAAGGAAATTATTAAATAAGTAAAAAATAACAAAAAATTTCACATGATGATGTGTCTTATCTCTATTAGTTTGGCGTCTGTCTGCATGTATTAAAAAAAACGTTATCTCCTAAATGGTATTAGCTATAGTTTTTAAACTTGGCAAGAATATTGAACTTCACACTACCTAATACACTCTAAAAATATAAATTAAAATGTTTACCCTTTTTTAAATGGCGACCGTTCAAAAAATAGATCCTAAATTTCACAAAAACCAAAACAAAATAAAAAAAGTTAACTTTAAAGGAATACAACTTTTGGTACCTCAATTGTTACAATCGGATAGTAAATAACAGATAAAATGTTATTTTTCTGATTGTGTGCTAAATGTTTTTGCAAACTTTTTATACTTGTGCTTATCAACTTGAACGAAGCCACCAGTAAATTTTGCACACAATCAGAAAAATTACATTTTCTCAGTTGTTTACCGTTCGATTGTAACAAATGAAGTACCAAAAGAGTTGCCTCTTTTTAGCTAAATATTAAATAACCTGATTATTTTTATTTTTTTCTTTAGTTTTCATGAAATTCAGCATTAAAATGTTTAAACGGCCACCATTTTGAAACAGGTGAAAATATTATTTTATATTTTGAGAATATTTTAGGAGGTGTCAATTTCACACATATACAGTAAGACAGACAGCAAACTAAGTGAGATAAGACACATCTTCATTGAAACATTTATATTTATGTTTACCTATTTAACTTTTTGCTATTTTCTGAAGTTTTGGCCCTGACTTTTCAAAAACACCCTGTATAAAGTAAACTTGAGTTTTAAAACTTTTTTCGTGACTTTTTTAATTGCCAGGCTAATATTAGTGTAACTTTTTTTATAAAAACTGTTGTCATAAATAACATATCTTGTGTTCAGTAATTCATTGTTTCATTACTTACTTTCTATATTAATGTAGAATATACATTTATTTCTTAACAAATACTAGTATAAACATTTGTTAATACTAATTCCAATTGTTGTGGAAAGTTGATTTACTCATTCATAATATGACAAATATTATTACATTGTGGTTCTGTTTCAGGTTTTGTGATCTTAAATAAATCATTTGTGACACCTTAAAATAGAACGAGTATAAAACTAAAAACTTAATTTTTGAAAAAAGTTCATTTACAACTATTCTAGTTTGAATATGCAATTACTTTAAAAATTTAAGTTTATTTTAATAAAATAAGATTTTTTTTTTAAAGGTGAATGGTCTGAGCTGAAGTACTCCGATTCTAGTTTTAATTGAAATGTATAATAAAGTAAGTAATGACAACTGAAGCGACAGGAGTATTTATAACTTTCAAAACATGTGCACTGGAAGTCTCCAACAAATTAAAACAATCATGATTCATATTTTACCAAGAGCCAACTAATTAATAAATGTTTTCTTTTTTACCTCTTTCATTATTTGTGATTCGTGCTCTATAGTCGCGAAGTACCTTCATGATACTGGCGAAGAACTGCATATACATAAATTTTGTATAAAATAAAAAGAAAAGAAAATATTTTTTTCAGATTCTTTTTCATGGCTTACCCTATTTAAATATAATTTATAGTTATATCGGCAAAGTTAAGAACTCTCGACTATTAGAAAACTTAGTGTATATCGTGTATGCGGATGTTTAAGAAGTTGTGTCGTTGACCGAGATAAGTCAAAGGGAAGAGATCTTCAACTGCCTCAACAACGCTCTAAGCACTCAAGACAAACGTCTATGTAAGTGTGTGGCTGGTTTGGCTGAAGAGCCCTGTGAATGTTCTGCTATGATGGGACCTATGGTTGGGCTGCGGGGGTGGGGATTAATGTCCCAGCAGAGTTCTTAATCGATACAGTCACAAGTTAGAATAGTAGACATTTTTTAAATCTTAGGTATGATAAAACTCACACCCCTTTAAGGATACCAGCAGCCAAATCCAAATTCTAAACTAGTCAAAATATCAAATTTTACAACTTTTGGCCAAATTAGAATATTTTATCAAGTTTTTGTTTTTGACTGTACCTACCTTTGACAACTAGGTTTCAGGCCTGTGTTTTAACTCCCCTCTGAGACCCATCCCCCACCTAAAACTGGAAGTGGAACAGCCTCAGTAGGTGGATCGCTGGGTTCATGATACATGCGGGAAAAGAGCACCCACGATGACATTCTGGGTACCCCTAAGATGTTGGACTCGGAACTTAAAAGCAGAAATGTTGACCACCCAGCGACCAATTTTCCCAAGCTGTTTGGGATGGGTAAGAAGCCAAGATAGTGCCTAATTGTTAGTCTCTAGCAAGAACTCAGCGTGTTCCAAGAAACGCCGAAACTTTTCCGTACATAAGACAACAATCAGACACTCTAACTCATAGATGGAAGAAGCTTTCTTTTCCTGGTGAGACAACGTCCTCGAAGCAAAAGAGATGGGCTGCCTGACCCCATCAAACTCCTGAGAAAGAACAGCAGCAATGGCGGAGGAGGAGGCATCAGTCTGAAGAATGAATTCTCTATTGAAATCAGGCTTCCGCAGGACAGGAGGTTGCATGATAGCCTCCTTGAGAGCATCAAAGGGAGTCTGCTGAGCTTCACCCCACACAAAAGGGGCACCTTTCTTACGCAACTCGTTTAACGGGGCTGCAAGCTCGACCCCGTTAGGGATGAACCGACGGTAAAAATTCACCATCACCACAAATCGGGCAATCCCCTTGGCATCTTTGGGATTAGGAAAATCCCGAATGCCCTGGGTCCTTGCAGGATCTATACAGACGCCTCGGGAAGATATAAGATGACCCAGAAAAGAAATCTCAGGACGAGAAAAAGTGACTTTCTCTGGATTTATGGTACATGTTTTGCACATGTTTTGAAAGTTATAAATACTCCTGTCGCTTCAGTTGTCATTACTTACTTTATTATACATTTCAATTAAAACTAGAATTAGAGTACTTCAGCTCAGACCATTCACCTTTAAAAAAAACATCTTATTTTATTAAAATAAACTTAAATTTTTAAAGTAATTGCATATTCAAACTAGAATAGTTGTAAATGAACTTTTTTCAAAAATTAAGTTTTTAGTTTTATACTCGTTCTATTTTAAGGTGTCACAAATGATTTATTTAAGATCACAAAACCAGAAACAGAACCACAATGTAATAACATTTGTCATATTATGAATGAGTGAATCAACTTTCCACAACAATTGGAATTAGTACTAACAAATGTTTATACTAATATTTGTTAAGAAATAAATGTATATTCTACATTAATATAGAAAGTAAGTAATGAAACAATGAATTAATAAACACAAGATATGTTATTTATGACAACGGTTTTTATAAAAAAAAGTTACAATAATATTAGCCTGGCAATTAAAAAAGTCATGAAAAAAGTTTTAAAACTCAAGTTTACTTTATACAGGGTGTTTTTGAAAAGTCAGGGCCAAAACTTCAGAAAATAGCAAAAAGTTAAATAGGTAAACATAAATATAAATGTTTCAATGAAGATGTGTCTTATCTCACTTAGTTTGCTGTCTGTCTTACTGTATATGTGTTAAAAAACCTTATCTCCTAAAAGGTTTTAGCTATAGTTTTGAAACATGACATAAATATTGAAATTGACACCTCCTAAAATATTCTCAAAATATAAAATAATATTTTCACCTGTTTCAAAATGGTGGCCGTTTAAACATTTTAATGCTGAATTTCATGAAAACTAAAGAAAAAATAAAAATGTTCAGGTTATTTAATATTTAGCTAAAAAGAGCCAACTCTTTTGGTACTTCATTTGTTACAATCGAACGGTAAACAACTGAGAAAATGTAATTTTTCTGATTGTGTGCAAAATTTACTGGTGGTTTTGTTCAAGTTGATAAGCACAAGTATAAAAAGTTTGCAAAAACATTTAGCACACAATCAGAAAAATAACATTTTATCTGTTATTTACTATCCGAGAGATGTTATCATTGTTCGAGAGATCGACAAGTTGACAAAACCATGTGGTAAATTTGCTTTCAATTTTTACTAAACAGATTTAAAACTTTTTTGTTATTTATTTATTTATTTATTGGTTCAACGGTTCCAACATTTTTACTAAACTTATACAGTTATTAATATCCGATTGTAACAATTGAGGTACCAAAAGTTGTATTCCTTCAAAGTTAACTTTTTTTATTTTGCTTTGGTTTTTGTGAAATTTAGAATCTATTTTTTGAACGGTTGCCATTTAAAAAAAGGGTAAAAATTTTAATTTATGTTTTTAGAGTGTATTAGGTAGTGTGAAGTTCAATATTCCTGCCAAGTTTAAAAACTATAGCTAATACCGTTTGGGAGATAATGTTTTTTTTAATACATGCAGACAAACGCCAAACTAATAGAGATAAGACACATCATCATGTGAAATTTTTTGTTATTTTTTACTTATTTAATAATTTTCTTAAATTTAGCCCCACACTTTCCAAACGCCCATATATTATTTTATACATTTTAAGTAGTTTCACAACATATTTTTTGTTTTGTTTATATATTTCGTAATAAACATTTAACATAAGTAAGAGGCAGGTGTTGAAGAAGTTTATTAGTCTCGATTACTCAAGTAACTGGGTGAAGAACACCTTCATTTGTAGAATATGTCTTGCACAACGGTTATCAAGCTAATGGAGTGATTAGTGAGACTACTTTCACTAATGACATGGTTCTTTTCATACTTTGAGACAAGAACTTGTCAATCATTGTTCGAGAGATCGACAAGTTGACAAAACCATGTGGTAAATTTGCTTTCAATTTTTACTAAACAGATTTAAAACTTTTTTGTTATTTATTTATTTATTTATTGGTTCAACGGTTCCACCATTTTTACTAAACTTATATAGTTATTAATACAATCATTAACATAATTATAGTACATTAATACAATCAAAACAATCAAGATGGCAAAAAGTAACATTTAGCATTTCGAGTTCGACAATGACTTGCATAACTACAAAAAACAGCAATATATTTAAATCAGAATACAGTAAGTACTGGCGAGTTTGTGTGTTTATATAAACAAAACAGACTAATAATACATTAATAGAGTCTCTAAGCAACGTAACAGGAATAGAATTAATAATTCATAAAACAACAATAACAATAATAATGTCTAATAACATAGCAAAAAAAAGAAAAAAAAAAAAAAAAAAAACATAGTGATGGCGTGTTGTGTGATTTCAATAAATGTAAATGAATGAAATAATTAATTACTGTGCATATGAGGGAGGTCAATGCCCACCTGTGCAAGATACTTCTTGTGTAGTGACTTTGGACTTTCATTGAAGAAATCAATAAATGTGGCTTCACTCCCCAACCTCAAGAGTCTAGTGATACCGTGGTTGGCGGCATAGTTCGTTGGCTGAAATCTTCTCAGGAAAGTTGACTTTGACCTTGTGCCTCTGGGGATTGAAATGTCGATATCAGACAACAGTGAGGGACAGTCCAAGATTCCATTTACCAGTTTATGCAGAAATAACCAGTTATAATGAGTTAATAACGGGCTAATTGATTTTCTGGTTAGTACGAATAAAAGGTAAACAGAATCGTATCTCTGTCATGAGCTATATTTTAAAACACTACAGCTTCTGAAAAAGAATAAAGACAGTTCTAAAATTCATAAAGATAATTTCACCAGTAAGGAACCAGTTATTTTCAGTAATTCCCGATAACCTGCCAGTCTAATGTACTGTTCTTAAACTTACAAGTAAATAGTACTCATGTAGTATGAAATACTTCCAGTTCAGTAATTACCAGAAAAACGTGTGTTACGTGAAATGAGAGTGTTGAATTATGTATTAGACCAAAAACAACAGTAATTTGTAAAATAAGTTGAATACATTATCAATTACGCCAGCATCAAATGTATAAATATTGGTAGCCGGGAAAATATAAATATTAATTTGTTTAGGAAAAAGTTAATAATCAATGAGATTTAAAAAAGTAAAAATAAAAAAATAACATCCAAAGCAATCGATTATACAATAGATAAAGGCTGAATTATAGAGAGTATAGAGAGATCCAAAAAGCTCGTCAAGATATATGTATAATAATAAAGATCTTACATAAAATATATATATTAAACATTTGTTTCGGCAATGCTATTTTATATCCTGTAACATGGAGGATAATAAATACAAAACTAATCGGAGATCAAAGGCGTCTTAAAATTTTACTTTACGGTTGTTAAAAAATATGTATTCATGTTTGAACAAATATTTATGAAGTGCAGTGCTACCAGTATAAATTATTCTAGGATGAATAAATAAGTATTTGACATTAGTTACTGTCAACAGGTTTTTAGAACGTGTACTTATAATTTTATAACCTACGTACAATATATTAAAAAAATATATAATTTTAATAAAAATTTTAAATTTTTTAAAGAATTTGCTGTAACTACAAACATTAATTGATTTAACAGACATACATCTGAGATATAATAGAATGTAAAATGGTAAATGTATTGGGTAAAAAATTGATTGAAACTGGTTTTACTCTCTTAAAAACTTTTTATAATGCGACTCGTGCCAGTTATCCTTAGAACGTTCAAAATGGTACCCTGCTTTATGAAGTTTAAATAATATATTTTCGTAAACAAATAAATGAAAAGTAACAAGATTCAATTCGCTTTTCTCTTGTAACCGTAGGCTACATTTTGATTGTGGCAAATAAACTACAGCAATGTTCACTAATTAGTTCCCTGTATTGGAACCAGACAACAATAATATTCACTAAACATTATAATTAATTTTTTATTATAATTTTTTTGTATATTATTTTTTTATATTTATATATTTTATAATGTAATTTTTTATTAGACCTATTTTAATGTTCTATTTATAATATGTCTAAAAATGCTTCATATGTTTGTTATCATAACCAATGGGTTATATATAGGTTTTTGATACAGAACATGAAAGTTATTCATTTAATTTTTGTTTTAATATTTTACTACGTAGTTGATACAGCTTTGATCCTTTCCTAAAACTGCCTTAGGATTGAATGTGTAATTTACTTCCTACAATATACTGAGTAATTTAGTAATAAGATATAAATGACACGTGTATTTTACTTGTACGTTGCATAATTATGAAACAAATTGAATTTCACTAAACACTGCACAATATTCCTAGATTCTGTGTTTATTTATTTAAATATATTTATAAAATTAAAAAAATAACTTTACTATGGATTCCTGGATATATTTGTTCAATCAATATAAATAGAAAGTTAAATTGCGTATAAATGATAGTTTAATAATTATCAATTAACTAAGCAAGACAAAACAACTTTTATGTCTTAGGCATTCTAATTTTTCAAATTTCTTTTAATTTATTTGGTACACAAAATAAAAAATGTTGTTGCTTTGAAAAATAATTTAGTTTATATTTAACCTTAAATAAGACAATTATGGTGAGTAACATGAGGGAGACAAAGGTAGTTGGACATTTGCCACAAACATGTTATAAAACTACGTTCTTAAACTAATAAACTTATCTACTTTAATAATTATCTACATTTTAACCTAGATCCTAGAATAGGGTACAACCAAATGATCTTCTGCTAAATATAAAAATGTTAACAGGGTTAAATTAATATAACCAATTAGGTGCTGTTAAGGTCACGATATCAACGAAAAAATGTTAAAACACAATTAAATTAATATTCAAATCAGACTGAAATATGATTTCATTAACTAATCATAAATAAAATAAATATATAGTATCTGAAAAACACTATTAATTCAAAATAACTTTCAACATGCACAAAAAATTATATATATATGACTCGGAAGGACTGAGACTACTATTACAATTATATTTTACTATTACAATTACAAACAAAAATGGTGAGTAACACATAAAAATGATATTTTATGTAATATCAAGTGATTGATTACATTAATTGTATAACATACATTCTCAAGGTAAAAAATGTTTTTAGAATTATCTTTCACATTTATGTTTTAAAATAAATAACACTACTCTAGTTTTGTTTGCTACGTTCCGTGAAACTATTCAGAAGTACTATTCAGCCTTTGTGAGAGTAAATTCTTGAAAAACTAAAACAAGATTAGGGTAATATTTCGGTTACTTCTACCGAGAAACAAAACTCAATGAATAATGGTTCAAAGTGAAATAAAAACATTTTGCAGGTCATAAACAATGTTTGTATTTAAACACTTTTTATAAACATTTAACTCTGCTAACTCTGTCATAAAATAACGAGAACGTTTACAACTGATTTTTGAAAGGATCTAATAGAAAAATATGCAAAGTAGGAACTTTAACATAAATAGAAACATTTTTTATGTTCAAAATGTATTTGGAAAATTGAATATTTTTGAAAACATTGCACCTAGTAAATTTTTTTATGTTATACGATCCACGCTTGGCTATTTACTCAGCCGTTGTTCAATATAGTTTCAAAGAAAACTTTAATTGTGAGGTAAACGCCCAAGGTGTTACATTTATTTATTCTGGAATCAGGTTATATAATTTTATCATTCAATAACATGAGGAGAGAATTAACAATTCTATAACACCAAAATAAAGAGACCTACAGACAACTTTCAAATGAACAATTTGAACATTGAATTAATGATTATCAAGTCCTACAGGTAAATGGGAATCATTAAAGCAAGGTCAAAATAAACTCAACAAATGTTTTAATAATTTATTTCTAGTACTCTTGATTGAAAATACACAATTATAAAATATTCATCGAAATAGTTATTAAATAATATTATGTATGAGAATGAACAGAATCTTGATCACTTATATTTCAGTAATAACTGTTTCGGATTCTCGAGTAATTTTAGATGCAAATTGAAATTGCATGCATATTTATACCACAAAGTTATTTTTTTTTGACATTTGCAACCATTAGATTGCTTAGTGTTTTTATTTATACAGGGTGAGGCAGACCACCCGTGCAGCATGTATAGCAGGAGAACGGTTTGGTCTAGTGGCCTAAAACAAAATGCTTTCCCCCTATATTGCATATGGGGAGTCCATTAAAAGTGTTTTCATCAACCTTTTCGTAAAGAGTGTTGAAAAACTAGGGGCCATGGGTTCGAATCTCAAAATTATCAAATGCAAACCTATGGCAAATAATACATCATTTTAAAGGTCTTGTTAAAAGAAACTCATTGATGAAAACAAAATGCATTTATCATGACAAATTTCAAAATGGCGGCCATTTTTGTGGAAAATTTTGACGTTTACGGAATACCATATAGTTTTCTTACTGTTTGAGATAGGTTCATTCCGATTTCAATTTCTTACTTGCAAAACCCTCAGCTTCACTCTGATATGCCGCATGACTAATTTTATCATTATTTTAATATTGACCCCCTAATACGAATTTTGAAAAATTAAAAATTCCTTAAAGTCAAAATTTTTAAATAGCAACATGCATCATGTTGTATGTCATTATAAAGCGCTTATTAAGACAAAAAAATATTGCACTATACTTTTTTTGTATCTCCAGTGGTTTTTGAGAAATAAGCACAAACGTGTTTTTAATAATAATTTTCCCACCTTTTTACGTTACTTTGGCCATATATTTTGTATTTAAAAAAATAATCAGATTAAAAAAAATATAAATTGGTATTTTTAATCTTAATGTCTCTTAAAAAATTTGTATTTTTTACAAGATTTGTAAATTCTTGTATTTATTTTCTAACTTTTAACATAATTGCAACCTTAAATAATTAATAAGTAATAAGAGTATCGTTCAAAAATATCCAGAATCCAACTGAACTTACTTTACTGTAGTATAAATGTGCTCGAATTGAAAACCATTATTTTCTATACATAATTCTATTCTGGAGGTGAAGCTATCTACAGCTCGCAATACTTCTTCGCCACTAATAGAAATTATACCATGTCTGATTCTCTGCATCATATCTTCGATTGTTGTTGGTCGTCTTTTGTACACTAAATCTTTCAGCCTACCCCACAAGTAGAAATCCATACAAGTTAAATCAGGAGATCTTGGAGGGTAGTTGACAGGACCACCTCTTCCAATCCATCTTTCAGGATAGTGTTCATCAAGAGTTTGTCTGACGTTGTTGGCGTAGTGAGGTGGTGTCCCATCATTCATGAACCACAAATTTTCTATTTCTTCGTCAGGTATATCTACTGCATTAATAGGTTAGGCAGGTGGCTTAGCAAAAAGTTGTTATAAGTGTCTCCAACTAGGTGTTCTCTGAAGAAAAAGGGACCTATAATTTTTCTACCAAGGATGCCACTCCAAGTATTCAAAGTCCAGTATCTCTGGTTATCAACCTCTCGCATCCAGTGTGGATTCTCATAGGCCCAGTACCTCATATTAAAGCGGTTCACTTCACCATTGCTGCGGAAAGTCGCTTCATCACACCACAGAAAATTACGAAAAAAATTTTCACGTTGTTTTTCCCTAGCCCACAAACAAAAATTCATTCTTCGATGGCTATCATCACCATGCAGTTCTTGGTGTAATGATATCTTGTATGGGTGCATTTTGTTATCTTTCAAGATTCTCAACACTGACCTTTGACTCACATCTAGAGCTATTCTTCTGGACGAATCAGTTGGATTGAGTTGAACCGCTGCCAAAATGTCTGGTGCCGTATCACTTTTTACAGGCCTAGTTAGGGTTTTTCCTTTATTGAAATCAGGCTGAACCTGTCCTTTTTCATGCACACGACTAGCAAGTCTTTGAAAGGCCATTCGTGATTGAACTTCTCTGTCTGGATAACGTTCTGCGTAGAGATTCGCAGCAGCTGAGTAATTCTGGAAACATTCACCTAACACCTTTAGCATTTGGAAAGCCTCTTCATTTGTGTACGGCATTTCAATAAATACAGAACTATCATTCACAATAAAAGGACATAATACGGAGTAAAATGGAGAATTGAAGTGGTTGTCAAATAAAATAAGTTTTGTTTTAGGAACTAAAATGAAGTGTACAATAATGCACTAGAACAGCTGATTTTATAAACAGCTGAAAATAATCAGCTGATTAAACAATCATAAGATTAATAATACGTAATTGCAGTAACCCAGGAGCAAAGTATCAACTGGTTGTACTGAACAGTAAAGGCCGATTGTGAAAGGTACCTAACCATGTGAAGCGAGTAATGGTACTGTGTATAAAAACTATTAATATTTATTTATAATATTAAAGTATAAAAATACAACAAACAATTTTAAATGATAAAATTACAATTATAATGATTTCTGTCTTTTACAAAGGTCTCTTAATTTTAAAGAATTATACAAATCCGGAACCAAAAGGCCATCTGCCACATATTCCCTTCAAGATTATCTTAGTAATAAGCTTTAAACCAGATTGTAATAATACCAGATTAGTAATAATACCATATGTGTATTATTAGCAATGGTAACAACGTACTTAATGTAAAACACTTTTTGCCTGTATTTGTCAAATTGAAATATCTTAATAAAAAATAAATTTGCTTACATAATTCCTTATTTCGATTTACGCAATTAAAATGTTAGATTTTGACTCAGTGCTTTCAGTTTTGGATGTCAGTGGCCAAAGTACCGTAAAAAGGTGGGGAAATTATTATTACAAACACGTTTGTGCTTATTTCTCAAAAACCACTGGAGATACAAAAAAAGTATAGTGCAATATTTTTTTGTCTTAATAAGCGCTTTATAATGACATACAACATGATGCATGTTGCTATTTAAAAATTTTGACTTTAAGGAATTTTTAATTTTTCAAAATTCGTATTAGGGGGTCAATATTAAAATAATGATAAAATTAGTCATGCGGCATATCAGAGTGAAGCTGAGGGTTTTGCAAGTAAGAAATTGAAATCGGAATGAACCTATCTCAAACAGTAAGAAAACTATATGGTATTCCGTAAACGTCAAAATTTTCCACAAAAATGGCCGCCATTTTGAAATTTGTCATGATAAATGCATTTTGTTTTCATCAATGAGTTTCTTTTAACAAGACCTTTAAAATGATGTATTATTTGCCATAGGTTTGCATTTGATAATTTTGAGATTCGAACCCATGGCCCCTAGTTTTTCAACACTCTTTACGAAAAGGTTGATGAAAACACTTTTAATGGACTCCCCATATGCAATATAGGGGGAAAGCATTTTGTTTTAGGCCACTAGACCAAACCGTTCTCCTGCTATACATGCTGCACGGGTGGTCTGCCTCACCCTGTATATATATACAAAGAACAACACCTAGCAATCTTTTGTGGTGTTTTTAATATTCAAAATCGATTTCTGTCTCGAAAGACCATCTTCAGTTAAACAGAATAAAATTAGGTTATACAACAATTTTACTTTAGAATAAATAATTAAGATTTTTTGCAGATTATAATCATTAATTTTCTAAGGTACTGACAATAATTATATATGTATTAAATAGCGTTCTGCAATGTCATGTGTTGTTCTACTTTAAAAATATTCAAGCTTAATAAATTTCACCAATAATGAGGAATATTAACCTAGCAATTTAATACGAAATATAAATATGCCATATTGCCTTGATATTTGAGTGCGTTTGCAAATACTGTTATGATTATTACAGTTAGTTTTTAAGTTAGTTTATTTGGCGTTTTCAGTTATTACATTTAGGATTTGTAATCGTGTTTTCAAAGAGCATTAGATGATTATGTAATATCTATGTAAATCTGTATGAATAGTGGTATATGGAAAATAGTTAACAAAAAAACAGTTTATCTAGTATTAATATAACAATGTACAAAACGAACAAATTAAAATATTTGGAGATGTTTTGGATACAGTCTACCAGCCGTAAGTCAGTTAAGAAAGAAAAAAAAAAAAACAAAAACAAAAAAAAACAAAAAAACAGCTAACTGAATTTGGATAAAATTAGGATCAGTTTTTTTATTTAAGTCAGGATAAGCCTGGTTATGTTGCGTTAAGCTAATCTACGTTGTAAGAAGGATATAGTGGATCGAGAGTGTATGATCCCTAATCAAGATTTAAATTTTGTTTTGGTGCACTAAATGTGATTCGAGACTTGTGTGTGCGTAAACATTTGTTACGTTTTCCAATATATCATGATTATATAATTGAATACGACACACACTTACCTACAATACTCAATTGTTTATAAAAATATTGTCCATCATTGGACATAGTTTACATTACCCGCTTAGTAATGTAAACAATAGATAAGTTATTACTATTGTGCGCGTTATTCGTACCGTTATTTTTTTCGGTTGTGTTTTCAATGCTTGTAAACTCTGATTGAGTTTTTAATGATCCTTTTTCAAATTATAGCATGAAATTAACATATTTTACTGAAACTTAAAAATCATGTGAACGATCTTTTTATACAATTTATATAAAAACAGGCTCCGTTCAAGCGTCCTAGCTATTATTTTTAAAATAGTTTACTTTATCATTGCTGGAGAATACATTAAATGAAAGCATGGATTGTATTAAAACTACTTTACAACAAAGAAACCTTTGTATATTTCTATAAACTAAACAAAACAGAAACGCTTTTGCAGGTAATCTGACGTTACAGCTGAAGTCGAGTTTGGATTTATTTTAGCTTAAGCGAGCTTTATAATACTTTAATTCTAGATAGTAAACTGAATTGTTGACCTATTAAAACTAAACTAACTGTTTCGTTTCTTATGTTAAGCTATAATTTATTTTGTGATTTTAATTGTCAGATATCTTCAATTGACAAATTAAATATTTGGTAATTAATTATAAAAAGCATATTACATTTAGCTATTCATTTATTTGTCAGTCTGTTAAAAAGACCTTTTCATATTAAATAATGTTGTGTTAAACAACTTTATAGTAAATATTTTTGATTAGCTAACTAATTTAAAATATTTGTCTAATCCATTTTACTTTTTTCTGATTGTATCATGAAAAATGTATTATCATCTAAATGTATTTAAAAAACATAATATTCTCTGAGCCTATCTGTTGAAAAATCTATCAGTTAAAAAAATTGTTTTGATGATGACAAAAACTACATTTTAATGAACTATTTAAGAATTTTTCCAACTAGATGAAGAACAGACAATTGGCATCCATGTATATTATACTTATTTACAGTGTGTATCAATGTTTAAATTTTATAGTTTTTAACAAAGTAATAAAAGTATGACATAGAGCGTCACATATTATTCACAGATAGATTTACGCAAGAAAGCTGAATAATATCTCACAAATATTTGGTAATATATTGTGACGTGAAAGACAATACAATAGTACATTCCTGTTGAAACATTTACTCACTATTATATATCAATTGATACATAGCTTTTTATAAAACTATGCAATATGATTAAAAATAAATGACAAATTTGTATTTAAATTTAAGTTAAACACGTATATATATATTTTTTTCTATATAGCAAAATTACAATTTGAATAACCAAGAAAATTATAACATATAATATTTTTCATTGTCAAAATGTTTTAAAATCTATCTACTTTGTATTTTTCTCAATATACAGTTTTAAAACTAAATTTGTCGTTATAGCTTTATTTAGTTTTCAATGATTCACAAATAAAATAAAGTAACATTGTTTTTATATATATATATATATATATATATATATATATATATATATATATATATATATATATATATATATATATATATAAATTTATATTAATATATATATATTATATTAATAATATATATATATATATAAATATATATATATATATATTAAGTTATTTTGTCTAGGAAATAATAATATATCCTGTTGAGTTTTCCTAATATGATCTGTATATATTAGGATAAGATAATATACAGATAATATGTAAACAATATAGCGTTTGATTTACATATAGAGTGGTTATGAAATAATAATTGCTATATCATTACCACTCTACGTGTACGAGTGGGTGGGTGAGTCAATGCCACCGTATGTGTATGGGCGGGCGGGTGGGTCAATACCAACGTACGTGTATATGCGGGTGGGAGGGTCAATGCCACCGTACGTGTATGGGTAAGCGGGTGGGTTAATGCCACCGTACGTGTATGGGCGGTCGGGTGGGTCAATGCCACCGTACGTGTATTGGTGGGTGGGTGGGTTAATGCTACTATATGTGTATGGGCCGGTGGGTCAATGCCACCGTACGTGTATGGGCGGGTGGGAGGGTCAATACCACTGTACATGTACAGATGGGTAGGAGGGTCATTTCCACTGTTTAATAATAGTAAATAGTGTATGTACTAAGTGTACATATGATATTGACTTACGTGTATCAATACCATATGTATTTATACACGTACAATGGTATTGACCCATCCACCAACACATACACGTACAATGGTATTGACCCATCCACCAACACATACACGTACATAGGTATTGACCCACCCGCCCACCTTTACACGTACAGTTGTATTGACCCACCCACGCAACCGTACACGTACACTTCCAGACCGTATACTTCCAAACATATAATCAGACACACACACACACACACACACACACACACACACACACACACACACACACACACACACACACACACACACACACACACACACACACACACACACACACACACACACACACACACACACACACACACACACACACACACACACACACACACACACACACACACACACACACACACACACACACACACACACACACACACACACACACACACACACACACACACACACACACACACACACACACACACACACACACACACACACACACACACACACACACACACACACACACACACACACACACACACACACACACACACACACACACACACACACACACACACACACACACACACACACACATATATATATATCTGGAAGTATGTCTGAAAAATTTTCTAATTATTTGTTGGTGCCCTAATGTACCCAGATTAACTCACACAATATACACAAAGCTTCAAGAAATATATCCAGTACATACCATATATTTGGGACACTTACGACGTTATGAACTGTGTGATGATAGTAAAATTACTACCGAACATTGTTATTATGCCATTGTAGTTATATCTTATTTTCAGTGTGATCATAAAGAAATATTGTTTTGATAAATGTATAACGATTATTTATACTCTTTTTAATACGCAACTGCATATAAATATTGGTAAAATATAATAGACACTTACTTTAAGAATTATTACACACGTCTGAGTTAAATATGAAACCATAAAATGTATATTATTTAATGATCCTGATATGTTGAATTGTATTTGTTCAAGGGGACATTGTACTCCCATTAGCCGTAATGTTAAATTTAGTATATTTATGTACAGTATCCTTTTCTCAAAAACTATACAAGATAGAGATCTGTATTTTTTAATCATTTATATAATTATTTTTCTTTCAATTTTGATTTTTCAAAATTACCATACACATTTTTATATTTGTTATATAAAACTTTTTTAAATTAAATAACTATTAAACATAAACTTATGATTTTGCTTATTAAAGTGCAAGTATGTTACAAGAACATGCAGTGAAAATTTCAAGTCTCTAGTTATAATACTTCCTAAGAAAAGGGTACATAAGTAATAAAAATACTTAGTTTTCAGGAACGCCTATTTAGTAAATACATGGATAATCTATACAGAAAAAACTAAACTTACATGTATTAAAACACTCCTGCTTCATAGTCTTTACTAAGAAGCAATCACTGCTTTCAGTTTTTAATAGCTACTGCCAACTTGACAAAATAAAACTATGGAAAGTTTATATGATATACTACTATGTAAATATTTGCATACAAATTACAACAGTGCTACCAAAGCAAAGAGGGAAATCGTTGCATATCTCCTAGGTATGATAAGATTGTAACACATATTTTGCATTGCTATAACTATGGAAATTAAAAAATGATATATAATTTTTTTCATAAGAAAATGGAGTTTCATAAAATGCAAAAAAGTAAAAATGCAAAAAAGAAAATATTTATGAGTACAATGTCCCCTTAAGGGTTTTAGGGACACTGAATTAGAAATTAACTTTTACACTTTTAGGACATGCAGTTATACACCTTGCTAAATACATTTACTATAAAAAGTGTTATTTTAATAATTGAAAATTAGTTATCTATATTATAAACGTTACTATCTAATAAGGATAGGTTTTTAATGTTAACACAAATAACATTTAACTAGAATCAAGTTATGTATTCTATATGGAAATTAATAATGATATTTGTTAAATGCTTTATTTATACGCTGTTTAGCGTAAAAAATATTGTGTACTAGCTACATATACATTTATGACATATAAAATAATTATTACACAAAACAAAATGTATGTTTTTGGAATCTAAGGAAGCGCAAGGAATTTATGTGAGCTTAAAGGCAGATAAACCTTGACAGTAAGGAATGTATGTGAGTTTAAAAGCAGATAAACACTTAGAGAATACCTTGACAGTAAGGAATGTATGTGAGTTGAAAGGCAGATAAAGACTTAGAAAATACCTTTACAGTAAGGAATGTATGTGAGTTGAAGGCAGATAAACACTTAGAGAATACCTTTACAGTAAGGAATGGTGTTAATATAAAAAACAATAATCTCTCGCAGGAACCCATTAGTGTGATTACCATTGTGCACAAAATCCCTCGCCGATTACTTTACGTTATAACAGGAATGGACAGTAAATCCCTTTCTCCTTAGAATATAGTCTTTTTTAAAGGACATTTAGGGTATGGTAAAACATTGTATAATTAAATGAACTTTTTCAATATTTTAGTTTAGTTTTTGCAAAATTTATTTTTATAAACAATTATAAATTAATTGTTTTCATTGTTGCTGTATTTGTTTAAAATATATTAATCAAATATATTTGTTTACCTGATTCCATCTAAACTCTACAGTAAATCTTTTGAATATCATTTTTTTAACCAGATAGTCTAAATAATTGTACTTTTAGAAATTAGAACTTGTATTTTAAACATTGTTGAACATATTTTAACTACGTCACCTCAAAGAATAGCAGATAAGTAAATTCACGTAACATTGCGTTATTCACTTAAATGAATATCAAAGTTATTATGATTTCCTAAGGCTTTTTTAAACCAAATTATATTGTTCAAGGACATTTGAATTTTATTAACTGTTAGTTGTTATATTAGCTAAAATAAATTCTCTATATACTTAATAGATAATCACTTTTTTTCCAAATAATCTTTAAAGCCAATAAACAAACCAATACCAGCACATTTTAGACTTACTTATAGATTTTCGTAATTTATTTTAAAATCTCAATCATAAATAACATTCACTTTAGCAGAATTATACTACCAATTTATCACCGAAAATAAGATGATTAGCATGATGCATATTTAGGTTTCTGTTTCATCCCATTTAATCTAATATCTATAAAGCCGCATGTGTAACTCACTCACTCACGTATACAAATTCTAACCCACTTCCAGATGAACTAGAAACTTGAAATTTGGCACACTTGTAGCTTTTGCTGAGCAACCAACGGGAAAATTCCGAAAATTAAATTTTTTAATTTTTAAACCTTTAAAAAAATCAAAATGGCGGACGGGAATTTTGAATTGTCTGCAGAGGTTTACTAACGGCTTGACTGTGGGCAAAACGTTGTTTGTAGAGCAAATCTGACAGAATATCCCAGATTTATAATTAAATTTCCTACAATTTTGGTCATGTAATATTTTTTTGTATTTTTGATAATAACTACGCAAAAAATCGTTAATTTTCACATTTCGTTCAAAAAATGTTATTTTTGTTTTGTTTTTCGTATTTTACTGCATTATAACGATAATTTAAGAACTTAAACTCCTACAAACTACTTAATTATACTAATTTGTTATCAAAACTACCATTAAATTCGATTTTGCACTGTCCATAACCTAGAAATAATCCAAAATGGCTGACGTGAAAACGTTCATCTTTTTGCAGAGTTGAGGTTTTTGTTTTACTGAAACTTTAATTTTTAGTTTACTTAACACCAAATGACGTATTCAAATTGACAATAAGATTCTGCACAAAAAGTGTCCTGTATGTTTTTGTGCTATATACAATAGTTTCCTCAGAAAAAGTCGGTAAACTTGAGTTATTTCGAAAACACGTGATTTTTTTAGAATAGTTCCTCCCATTTAAGCATGATTTTAAAGGTGCTAAAAACTTAAAATCCTACATGTTATTTACGTTTAGAACTTTGTTATCAAACTGCTATAAACTTTGATTTTTCACTGTTTATACCCTAGACAAAATTCAAAATGGCTTACGTGAAATTGCTGTACTGTTTGCAGACTTGAAGTTTTTGTCTTACTGAAGCTGTAACATTTTGTTTAGATAGCATCTAATGAAATTTTCAACCTAAAAATTAGATGCTGTATAAAATATGTAATGTACATACAAAAATCTATGTACCACAAAAGGTACATACTATAGTTTCCTCGCAAAAAGCCAGTAAAGTTAAGTTTTGTCGAAAACAAGTGATTTTTTTGGAAGAGATCATCCTATTTAATCATAATAAAAGAAGCCAGAAACCTAAAACCTTACATACTATTTGCCCTAACATTTCCTGTTACTAAAATGCTATACAATTGGATTTTGCACTTTTCATAACAAAAAAAAAAAAAAAAAAAATCATAATGGCTGACGAAAATACGCTTACCTATTTGCACAGTTGAGATTTTTGTTTGACAGAATCTGTAATAATTAGTTGGATAACACATAATGAAATATTCAAACTAACAATTCAATTCTGTACGAAATGTTTCATAAACCTTTTGTGGTATATTCAATCGTTTCCTCACAAAAAGTTTATAAATTTGAATACGTGCTTCCGTTATCAACTTAGATAGTATCCAATAAAAAACTAAGGTAATTTCTTATGATCATCTTAGATAGAACCCCCCCCCCCAGATCATATTGGAAGCCCCCTGTGATCAACGGATAATCACCCGTTATCATCTAAAATGGCGGACGGGAATTTTGAATTGGTGACAGCATACTTCAGGTTTGTAATTAAATTTCCTACAATTTTGTTAAGAAGTAATTTTTTGGTATTTCTGATATTAACTATGCAAAAAATCATCAAATTTCACTTTTCGTTTAAAAAATTCTATTTTTGTTAGTTTTTTCGTATTTTATTGCTGTATTACGATAATTTTAGAACCTAAAACCCGTACTCACTATTTAACTTAACTACTTCGTTACGAAAACTGCTATTAAATATGATTTGTAACTTTTCATAACCTAAAAAAAATCAAAATGGTTGACTTGAAAACGCCGACCTGTTTGCAGAGTTGAAGTTTTTTTTACTAAAGCTATAATATTTAGTTTGGACAACATCTAATAGAATATTTAAATACTTAAATGCTTTATATATAATACATTCCTTCACAAAAAGTAGGTAAAGTTGAGTTTTGTCAAAAATATGTTACTCAATTATCCACACGTATTCAAATTGTGTACAAAATTTTACGGACAGTTAAACTATATATAAAAACAGTTTGTATTCATTTTTGTTGCCTAAAGGCCAATCATAGTTTTACGCTGTATTTTCGGAATTTGTTTCTTAGTTTAGGCACCCTCCAGCGGCTGCGATAAACGTTTTTAGAACAGTTGGTAAACCGGGCCTTTGTCGATTGAAACGAGTCGCTCCAGCGTCTGCGAGAAACGTTTTAGAACAGTTGGTAGAACGGCCCTCAGTCGATTGAAACAAGTCCCACCGAGGTTATATAAGGACGACGCCGCTTTCCATGCCTCAGTCTGACACCCTACGGCCTCTACACGCTTGAATTACCTTCAGTACTGAACTGTTCAATTGTTTGGCTTTCTGCCCTATCGAAAACTGAATCGTTTTCACTGCAGGGTGATACGAATCTTCTATCATCGCTATTTTTCAACATAAACTCTTGGTTTATTCTCCCGTTTCTTTAATTTAATACGTTTTTATTGTGATTAGTAATAAATCACAAATTTCTTCTGATTGTTTTCGAGACTTTATATTATTTTTTGTTTCCAATTTCTTCCTCTCCATTTACTTTAATTGTAATTTTACATTTTAACTCTCTACGATGGCTTCTCATCAACAGATTTTATTTTTGTGTTACCGAGGGGTCCTTTCATCAGGGCAACAATGAACTCTTCACATGGAGTAGACATGCTCAGTGTGTGGCTAATTCTGCTTGTGCCCTTGCATGGAAAAGTCTTGGTGGACATTTTTCGACAAATGCAATCGATGCACTCCTTATGAGTGGTGATCGCATTTACAAAAACTGCGTAGTGAGAATTGTACTGGTTATGGGTGGTACTTGTTTCCAGAAGAATTACCATCAGTCATTCATGTTTTGAATCAGTCAGTTTCTCTGTTACAACTAGAGCACATTTACGATGCACTTTATCTCCTAACGAAAGATGATTGGCATGACACTGTTTCGTCACTTACTGAAAAATTACAAGACATATTGGCTGCAAATCAAAAAGATATCGGATTCCTTTTCATGGGTCAAACATTTAATGTCTCCTTTTGGAGGGTAAATGAACTGCTGTATCTGTTTTATCCACATCCAGTGAATGAAAAGCACCATTTTGATTTGTCCAATGATGGTAATAATCTGGCCCGCCTATTTCTGTGTGACAGCTACTTTTCACTGGCCAGTTTGATGTAGTCGAATGCAGCTCTGGATGGAGTTGCAAGACAGTTCACCATAACTCAACTGACTTTGGGAAAAACTGCCACACAAGACCTTACTATTGTCCCTGAAGAACCGCGAATTGATGGCCCTCCAAACCAATTATATGAACCAATCTATACATCTAATGTAAACTCGCAGGAGTCTTATGTCGATATTAAGTTAAAATTGATGCCTGTGGTAGTGTTATCACCCTTAAAAGAAATTTCTCCTTCTACCAGTCCATTATTGAGCAAAATGCCTGGCAGACCTAAAAAAGTTAAGCGAGGACGTCCAAAGAGCTTGATAAGTACTCGACAGGAACAGCTTACAGATGCAAAAAAAGATACAGTAAAAATGAACCTCAGATAAATAGAGGTGCTGTAAGACGTTACACTGACAAGCATCCCGAGATCAACCGAGAAGCTGTTCGACGTTATAACGATCAGAATCCTGGAGCTTCCTACCAGACAGTAGAGGCTTTTCGATTGAAGAATCCCTCATTTTCCAACATGAGACACGCTCGGAAGATTGGTGAAAAAGGCCAAATGGCGTACTGAAGAGACTACAATTTAAATGGCATTAGTTCATTTAAACTCCGTAAAGTATGTCTTTGGGAAGATGAAATTTACAAGTGTTCGTACTGTCATGCTCGACGGTTTGAGGATGAGAAAGACAGAAAAAAGTGTTGCTGTGGTGAGGGAACATATAATAGTCTTAATCTACCTCCTTTGGACGCACCGTTTTATACTAATCGTCATTTCCTAGAACGAGCCAGAGCATACAACGACCTGTTTGCCTTCTGTGCACTAGGGGTGTCTGGTGGGTACCGTCATCCTAGTGGACTCTCTTTCAAAGTCGAAGGAAGAATGTACCACAAAGTTTACAATCTGGACGCCGCTGGTCAAAGGTTTGCGCCAAGGGGGTTTGGGGGCGAAGCCCCCAACGAGCATAGCGAGTACAATTTAATATCAGTGCAACCATTATAAAAAAACGTCCTTTGATTTTAGTAGTTTTTATAATTTTTCAAACGGGTTATTATTTTACAACTTTAAAATTACATAAATTTATTTGAATGGTCAACATATTACTTAAAGAGAATGAAAATACAAGTTTTATTCTGTGATATGTATTATAAACAGTATAACAGTCATAGAAGCATCAACTAAACCATAGCATGATTTTAAACTCATTTAAATACGCTAATGTATGCCTAACTTTACTAAAGGATTATTGTGAAAACGGATTAGTATTACTATAACTTCAATAGTTAAAAAATCGTTTGTGTGAAAAGTATGAAATACATTTACAAACAATGATGTTTTATTAAGTACTCTAATTATAATAGCAATCTTAAGAATAACTTGACATGTATATGTGAAATATTTTAAATATATATTAGCCTAAATCATGTTTGTTAAAAAAAGAAACACAAAAAGACTATTTCATGGACTGGAGACTATTGGTTATTACCAATGGAGACTATTGGTAGGATTGAAAATAGTGCAAATCAAAATTTAAATAAAACACATGCTAAGTATAAGAAAAGCAAAATTTAAACATTTACCTCTACAACCTACCCTTAGTTTCTGTTTATTCTGGTAATTTTTTACTTAAAAACTTACCTTAAATGTAGAATATCCCTCAAGTCTACTAAACCAAATAAAAAAACCCTTTTACAGACTATAGGTCTTCTTTACTGCTGATAAAGTTATTAATGTCGTTAGTTAGATCTTGCATTTTTGTTTGTTGAAATTTCTGGAATATTAAGAATATTCATTAAATGTAATAACATAAAATATAAATAAACCCATAGGAAATGGTCTACGAACAGTGAGACTCTGCCCCCAGGAGTCCTGTGCTATCAGTATAGTCCTTCTATTACAACAATCATTACACTAGCCACAGTGTTTACATCGAATTTTCTACTGTGTTTTATAAATCAAGTTTACTGTATAGTACGAGTATTGTTAATGGTTCAAATTAAGAGTTTCTGGAATTTTCACCAATTTATGTTAAATGTGTAACAAACGTGGGTAATTTGATTAAACAAAATTAATTAGAACATTTTACCATCACTATTTCAAACATCAAGATGATTACTATATCATTTTATTGTATTTTTCATATATAAATTATAAATATACAGGGTTTCTCACAAACTTTATTAACACTTTGATTGGATGTATCCTATTCAACTGAAAACATGTAGTTTTGAAAGGAATATCAGCTGATAGCTTAAATTTTATAGTTTTGTTGTAAATTTAGGGTGATATACATGGCTGAAGTACATTTTTTTTTTTTTTTGAACAACGTAAATCGCTTTTAAATTGTTACTGAAAGACCTTTAGATAATTTTCTAAAGGTGCAAATGCAGTGGAAAATACAATTGGAACACAATCACCTACAAGATTAACAATTTAAAGGATCTGAAACAAGTTTGAAACTCACGAGAGAGTGATGAATATAAACAAATAACCATTGGTCGTAGAAAACCTCAACAAGGAAGATTTAAGAGGATACCTTAAGAACCCTTTCCCGCAGAGATGGATAGGGTCAAGAAGTGCTTTAGAGTTCCCAGCATGGGCTTTAGACCTAACATGTGTTGTTATTAAAGAAATGGTGTATACATAAAAAAACACACACAAAGGACATTGATATGATTGAAACAAGAAATCACACGCTTTCAATGGCATCACATATGAATGAATGAATAAATAAATGAAAAGACTTTATTTTAGTGGTGAAGTTAGGACTAGAATGTCCTCTCTTCCACTTTGACACGAATTTATGCACGGTTGAGTTAGTTTACTAGTCTGTACTAACTAGCTGTGGCAGATATATTGCTGTTAATGGTAATAATTTTAATTAGCAAAACTCTAAATAGCTCGGTTTCGGTCAACCACGTTTACCTTCCTCAGGCAGAATTATTCTGAAAGAAGAGTATTGTTAAAAATGGATGAACAATACTTAGCTATAAATTAGCAGCTTTTAATTAGGTAGGCGTATAATACAGCCAGACTATTATATCTGTAATATATTTAATTAATTATTTTAATTTATTTCAGTTACAAATCACAGCAGAGGTAAGAGCCTAGTTAATGATATACAAGATTCCTTGGCATGTCATCTTTGTTAAATCTCATTTTTCTTTTTAATTTTAATCAAAGAATCGTGTTTAAAGAGGTTTTAAAGAACAAATGTTTATACATGTGAAATGTAATAATACCAAACAAAACAGGTTTTTTAATTTAACAAAAATTTACGTAAATATGAGACTGTAATATAACATGTTTGGCAAACCGACATATGACAAAGTTATCAGTGTTTGATGTTGGAAAACTCATTACGGTGACGTGGTCCCAGTGCCAATTAAACATTGTCCTCAAACAAAGTTATCGTCAGACTTATGCTCCCATTAATATTTTATAGTTTCAATAATAGGTTACTGACCACTGAAACACAAAAAAATTAAAAATGTTGAGGAATCAAATTCATTTTTTCCTTCACTAAATTACTAAGTAACTCAGAACATATCAAGTACATAAAATATTTGTAAACAAGACATATTATGAGTATTATTAGACGTAAAATCAAAATTAACGATGAAATCGTCAAGTAGATCTCATCATGGGAGATTTTCATTTTGATTACGATTAATATCGGGTTTAAAGGTGAACCCGTTTGTTGTAGACTCAATTATATAACGTTTTAGCATGAGTTCCTTCACGGGCTAAGGATTGGATTACAATTTAGTAATAAAACTGATAATTGAGCTTACGTATTGATTTGCAGCACAGTATATATAGCGTTTGGTTTCTTGACAGCTATAATATGTGAATTTAACACTATACAAATCTCTGATATGTACTTGTAAAAAACCCTCAATTTATGTGCTACTAATAATAATAAAATTATTATGATATCTTCTGTCATAAAGATAAATCCAGTCCATCATCCTTTTAAGACCAGCCTCACTAATTCTATTTATGCTAGCTAATCCCTTTTTTTAAAGAGTTTTAATAGTGCTGGAGGTACTCAGAAAGTATGTGACCCATTGTTTAAATATAAACCTCGTAATAACATGCCTGATTCATTGTTAATCATCATGTGTATTTCCAGTAGTTACACCTGCCCATGCTGTTCGGAATCGATTTAACAGTGTCCATTCCTTACGAGGGAGTTTCATGCCACCAAAAAGTATTGACAAATCGTTAATAAGGAACGTATTTCGTACATAAAAACTATTTCACGCTATGAACCAGACAGTATTGGACGAGACATTTTTTAATTTTTCAAGATGGCCTTTAAAAGTCAGCGATCGATCTAACGTTACTCCTAGGTGAATGATGTACTGTGAATGATCCATGTCGAGGAGGTTTAGAAAGAATTTTGATTTTCGATTAGATTGTCGGTTACTTAGGTGGAAGCGGGCCACGTTTTTCAAAGGTTAAGATTTAGCTTCCGGATTCAAATATGTTCTTCGAAAGTGGCAAGATCACTTAAAAGTGTTTCCTCTCGAAGTAATACATCCTTCTTTTGATAAGCTAAAGCAATATCATCTGCATGTATTAGTTTTCCAGACTTTCCTGTCGGGATGTTAGCGGTATTGACGTTGAACAAAATTAAAGCATCCTTCAGCTGTATAAAATAACTTTCCTCTCGATTGAGGTAAATGGTTATTATTTGATTGTTTATAATTACATAAAAGTTTCCCATAATGTTGTTTGTGTCCACAGTGAATATTAAAAGCTATACGTACCCCCTGAATTGTTCTAAATGAGCAACAAGCCAGGTCATTAATGTATGATATCCCAGCTAAGACAAGTACTACACAATTAAAAAGGACCTATTAAGGACCAAGCTAATTTCAAAATTATAGGTTTTGTTTTAAATGTACTGCAGCAAAATTATATTTTACTTAAAATATACTTTTTGGAGTATTCCAATTTTATATCCTCCATTAATTGAATATTAATTGAAAGCCACGACAGAGAGTGTGCCTTATTTATGGATTTAGCACGAACTCAAGACAAAATGCATTTTAGGTTGACTTATTTAAAGAAATTCCGAGCTTATATTTTTTAATTATGCTAGTAATTACACGTTTAAAATAAGTTAAATTTATGTTACAGTAAAAATACACAACCATGTGAGCATATTTGAAATATATGATGGACGTATGGTGAATACAAACGTATTATTTTGTATGAATCCTATTAGCTATTATTACTTATCATGACCGTTGGAAATCAAAACAACAATTATTTATAAAAATAGATCATATGACTGTTATATTTGATTATTTATATACATATAACATAAAACACTATCTTACATTTTTATTATAGAAAACATTAATATAAACGTACAAGTTTAAATCCCATTACATTATGGGAATATTGGTTTCCAGAGTTTGCAAACTGTGGGTGGTAATAACTTATGTTTGACCAGTTTTAATTACAGAAGTTCCCTGCTAAATGTTTGACTAGACAAGCTCATAACGAAGGAACCAATACTCTAGGCTAGTGAACAACTGTGATTGGTAATAACGTGTGTTTGATTAGTTTTGATTACATAAAGGTTTCCCGTTAAATGTTTGATTAGACAAACTCATTATGATGGTACGAGTACACTAGTACAGTGGGTAATTGTAATTGTTATTAATGTGTTTTTTAACAAATTATGGGTACAGCAAATTTCTTTCTCAAATATTTGACCAGATAAACTTATTACGAATATACCAACACTCCGGGGTAGCAGGCAACTTTGGGTAGTAGCAACCTGTATTTTTTCAAGTATGATTACAGCAACGTTCCTCCTTAAATATTTGACTCTAAAAACTCATTAGGTGGATACCAACACTTGGACTTAGTATGAAACTCTGGGTAGTAGCAAACTGTGTTTTTCCAAGTATGATTACGGCAAAGTTTCTCCTTAAATGTTTGATTATACAAACACATTAACTAAATACCAACATTTTGACCTAGTAGGAAACTCTGTTTAGTAACAACGTGCGTTTTGCCGGTTATGATTACAGGATCAAAGTTCCTTCATACATTTTTGACGCTACAAACTCATTACGAAGTTCTAGGGGCAACTGTGAACTTCCTGTTTTGTTTAATTGTTACATAACCAGTTTTTTGTAATGAAATCATGATAATGCAATCTGAATTGATTCTATAATAATTTGTTACGTAATATTTAAATATTTTTGTTGTATCAAGATTTAAAGATAATATTAACGTATTTAAAAAAGAAACAAAACATATCAAGATGAAAGGGTAGGTAATTTGTATTAATGCTATACATCTCACATGTTTTTGTTAGTTTTAAGAAGCTAAAATTATTACTCTTTTATTGTTATTTATTGTTTTCTAGATTAATAAATAATATATTGCTACCGGTTTTCGATTGTGTTGTACACAGTCATGTTACGACGTATTTTGGTAAATCCTGTTATATTGTGTAATACTAACATGCTATACATAGATTACTAATAACTTAAACCAGTAGTTAACTTTTTATGTATTATGAAAAAAAAAATATTTGTTGACATGCATATTTTATTAATAATAACAAATAATTAAAATCCATTGTTTGATATTTTTGTGCCTATACAATCAACAAATAAGTTTAAAAGTATATAAAATTATCTTAAATAAATTTAATCCAGCAATTCTGTCACAAACAAAAGTATGCTCTATACACATTTTAAAATGGCAGCTTATGTTTGTTTTATACATTAGGTTCTTCATTAATTGATTTATCTGTTAAGTAGCCGATTCTCCATACTTAGAGTAAGAATGGTTTTCTATGCCTGCTTATTCTTTCCCCATTTTCCGCTCTAAACAACCACATCAGTACAAAAACTAGGTTTTAAGTTGTTCTCCTAAAAAAATTACCTTAAATAAGTCACATTGAAAGCCAATTAAATTAATTAATCGTAAGGGATTCTCTGTACTAAATAGAGGCTTAATAAACTAAGTCGATCTCTAAAAAAAATGTACAAACAGTGAAGTTTATCACACAAGCAGTTACATCTACTGTATGATTTTACATATCCTATGAACAGGCTATGGCATTATTTAAATAATTTTTGGTATTCTCTGATTGAAATCAGTTTCTTAATTAACAAAGTTTCTAGTACGCAAAGTAGTGCAATCGTACCTGCATCAGAGGTGTGTCGCCACGTTTACACGTTCCTTGCGATACGAGTATTCCCTTAATTTAATCTTTTCCTGCTAAATTATTTTTGCTATATTATACCTAGTTCTACGAGTTCTACTGTCGAGTTAACTTTTCACGTTTAGATTGCGTTAAGTAGCTGTTTTGAGTCGAACGCCCAAATTATTTTGAATCTATCATTGCCTAAGGAAGAAGGAGGCAGGATAGAACAAAAAGTCACAGGGAACATGTTGTCAATCGTCCTAAATCTGATACTGAAAATGGCTGTACTTGTAATGTTTAAATAAAACCATTTCTTAGCCTCTATAGGCAAACTAGGAAAATATGGTTTTTGACAGTTAAACATTTCACCCTAAGATGGACTTGGGAAGAATTAGCTTTTTTCAGTATCAGTCACATGTAATAGTAAAATATCAATGATAAACAATAAACTGGTTGATAACAAGAATACTTGTAATATCAATCAGTGATCATTTAATAATAAATTGCATATAGACCTATATTGTTAAAATAGGGGTGTGAATGTGTGTTATATGGCTGGCCTAAACTCCGTAAGTCTAGGAAACTTGTGTAGAATACCATTTTGTCGAGGTGGGGATGGCTTAAATTTAATTTAAAATTGTTCGACTGTTCTCTAAGGCAGCCGTAACATGCGTAATTTCTGAGGCAGTCCTGCAGCTTGGGGCTGGGCTAAACCCCTTAAGAGCTTGAGTCATAGTCCGGGCCCTCGTACAGATTAGTTTTATGATTGAATATTACACTCTATGGTAGGCTTAAAACCCGTAAAACCAGGGTGTGAGTGAGAGATGTTTACACTACATAATCAACAATACATTACACGAGTTCACTCAATCAATGGTAGTTAGGATGCAAACTTTTGTACTTAAAACAATATAAATTATAAAAGCCCGCTGTAAGATTGTACGTCACATTGAAAGGCTTCACTGAGTAAAGTGATGACTAGACTTACAGAGGGACCCAAAAAGTATTAAAAAAAATAAACAAAAAAATAATACTGCGAGGTAGCAATTTTTTTATGGAGTGGATACCACCGTAAATTGCGATGGATGGGGCAAGCTACAATCAACATCTGTTCTCATGGCTAGTGGGAGTAGGCCTACTTGGAGATACCTACTTTAACAAAAAGCGCACCGAGACCCTACTTCTTGGTTGGTGTGGAAATTGTGTCAGTTACAAAAATAACTTTGCGATTGCAATTTAAAATCCGCATTCGAGCATGCTAATCATTGGTTCACGAAGGCACTGTTTAAATCTTATTTTTTTTTTAATAATTAAAGGTTTTGCCATCAGGTGCGCTGTAACATTTGTAATAGCATTATTGTTATGGTTTGAAAATGGAATGTCAGGGGAATTTTGGAATTTGGAGGGAAATTAGTCGGGGAAAAATTCCAACAGGGTTGGTAGGACTGAGTCACTTGACACCCACCATCCTGGAAAACTACAGAAATTGAGTCTCGTACTCTCCTTTTTTACCTACTATTATTGATTCTACACCCAATGTATATACCACTACTTTATAAAATATATTTAAAACAAAAATGCCAAATTATTTCGTATAGTTATTTAACAGTTTCATAAATATTGAGATAACTGTTTGCTATACGTTCGCTTTTTTTTATTTTTATTTATGGATTTTTTTTATTTATTAGTTAGACTGTGAACAGAATAAAAGCATACTCATCACGTCCTATGATTATACAGGCAAAAAGATTAAATATAGAATTTAGTAAAAAATTTTTCATTCAAATAAAAAATTGTTTTTATTTAAAATATGTCTTGTTAGTTATATAAATACTAATAAAAGGGATTTACATATTACACATTAACAACTGTACTTAAATTCAAAATTTAATATGGGGATGGATATATTTTAAGTATAAACACTGATATAAGAGGTTGACAGCAGTAGAATAGGTTCATGCATCAAGTATTATTAATCTGCCACTACTGATGGATTGTGGGGCAGAACGAGCTGCCTTTACAGAGTTCAGCTATATGTACTCTTTTGTAGATTGAGTTAAAAAAAGCAAAATTATTTTAGGCCTTAAATATGTGTTCCACTCCTCATTACAATTTCACATAGTATAAAATGAGTTCATTATTGAACATAGAGATTGAAATGTAAATAAAAAAAAACTACTTAACATTGTAATGATTTTTGGGATAATATGGCTAAAAAATGTATTTTACAAGAAGAATACAATTGCTGTAATTATTTGATAAATCATTGAGCGGTGTTTTTAATAACATTGGGTTAGGTATAATTAAGACAGAAAGAGAAACTTTTATTTCAGTGGGAAAGTTTGTCAAGCAGTTTCTTTTAAAATAAATCTTATCTATAACTTGTATAGTAGCAATGTCTAAATGTTTCGTGCATGGCATAATATTTATATAGAACATTAATATATATAGAACATTAATATTTCTATTCAAAGCAATGAGGTCGAAGAAAGTATAAACATGAAATTCCATATATAATTTTCTAATTAATTTCTATAAGAAAGTTTGGTTGTAATTTGTGTTATAATAACAGTTATGCTTTTAAATAATAATTAAATATTTATAAAAGAAGAAAAATAATATTTATTTATTAATAAGAAAAAAGTTATTACTCTGTTGTGTTGTTAAAATATTTTACTGGATATTTTAATTATATTTGAACTACAAAGTTATTGCATGTCAGGCCATTACAGGCATATATATTCACTACAGTAACAAGTTCCAACACACCACACATGGTATCTAAAATTGCATTTAGGGCACCACAACCATTATGAGTTATAATTTTAAACTCCTGCTTTATAGTTTTCAAAATATTTACCAAACTTACTTATTAAGATCATTACAGCAATTTTTTACTTTTTAATAATCACATTTTCACTTTCTTGTATACTTCTTAATACATTTTTAAGAGTTATGTCCCTTTACGTAAATTTAAGCTTCACATTAGGAACGTGGAATATAAGAAATATACATTTTCATGTATTATTGCAAGCCCCTATTTTAAAATGAAATGTATAAACAGATTTGTTCATTCACGTAGACTAGTTATAAGTAAGGAATCATTTACTAACTTACATATGCATAAAGTGGAATAAATACTTCAAAAATAAATTTGTTTTGAATTAAATTGTCATTATATGTATTCTGTATAAAAATAAATAATGAGAAATATCTCTTATTCAATAACTTTCTGTAAGAGCGAACCGTAATTAACGCTGGGGTGGGTTGGTCCCGTAATGAGTTTGCTAACACCAAACAACCAACACCACAACGGCACCTCGTAAACATATGTAATATTCCACGCTAGCCGACGCTTTTCTTAACTCATTAAAGAAATGTTTACTTTAAGACAAATATCAAATACAAAAATTAATATTATCGACAAATATTTAGTTATATGAATATAGTTCAAATTTTACAATCGTTATATTGTTGGTGTTAATTTATTAATGAATTTGTTTAGTTTATAAGTTCTTCATTATTGATTACTATAATTTTGACTATATTTTTTAAACCCAAATTTAAAAAATATAACCATCGCAGATCGTAAGCGAAATTACAAAGCGGAAAAATCAGTGACTGACCTTGAAAAAGAAATATCAGACTGAAGAGGATAGTGGCTAAAAGAATGCTGGAAGATCAGTATGCTGAATAACAGGACCCAGACAATCCATCTTATAGTTATGGAGGCCACTAAAAGAGGGAAACATGTGTTTCTTTGCTTATTTTGGCGTTTTCTGAAACTGTAATTTTTTTTAATTTTACTACACTTATATCATTATTCTGTGAAAATATTTAAATAACAATTTTACTGTGGATCTATCATTACTATATAAACTTCGTAACTTAGGGATTTTTATGTTTTGTTTAAAAACCAAAATAAAAAAATATTTTTGAAATTTCTTTTAAATTGTAGATATTAAAAAAAATTAACAAGTTTTTGAAGTTGAATAACCATAATCTTGTATTAGGAACTAAAAAAATAACAATCCTAAAAACTAAATCCATATCACAAAAAAATCTTGCATAGAACATGGGTTATGTTCATTGTTAATAGCATTGAGTTTTAATAGAGTTAAACATTAATTTAAGATAAATATAAAATAACAAAATAATATATTCAATAAGTATGTAGTTATATGAAAATAGTTTGCATTTTACTATTATTATATTATTGGTGTTAATTTTTTAATGATTTTGTTCAGCTTATAAGTTCTTTACAATTAATTACTATAATTTGGGCTATCTTTTTCAGATTCTAAGTTCTTAATGATTTGTTGAGTTGTTTATTTAGATATTCCAGAATAACAGTAAAGGTTTCATATATTTTTCTGTAAAAAATAAAACTAAAAATATCAGTTCGTTGTTTTAAAAAAATTCATCTTATGGTCCACTATACATGTTTTCCACTAGTCAAATGACACTTAAAATGTTTTTGATACGGAAATTGTTATAGACTAACCAATTAAAACCGATTATTTTTTGTTTTTCATGGAGGAAAATGGCCCCATTAGATAAGGTTATTAAGTATTGATTGTACATTTCTTAAAGTGTCATGATTACAAATTTAGTTGTAGACATGATTCATTTTAGCTATTTAGTGACCTAGTGTAGTCATAACTAAAGATTTTGTTATACATTTAGATTTTTAGTGCTAAATAATATCTTTTTATATTTTAATTAATTATTTATACCTTCCTAAAGGATTTGCTACTTTCAATGTAATTAAAAATAGATTTATTTACGTAATGGGATACTAGTTATAAATTTGCTTCTTTCCAAAAAAATATTTATACATATTTTATGCACTAAACTAAATCAAATTTAGAAAAAAACTTAAATTCATTAAATTATTTGATATGGTTAATTTAGTTTCACATGAATAGGATGAGGATTGTACAGACGTATAAAATGAAATACATATTGTTTGTTACCAAAGTCAATTAATTGTAAATCACGTTTGATTTTGACTTCAAAGGAAACATAATATTAGGGTAAATAGATTGGTTATAACGAAAGAAAATTCCGGAGTTATTATGAATTTAACTATCCTTTAAAATGTGTAGTATTATTCACATCGCTAGTATTATTCATACAGAGTATTAAAAATACTGTTTTCACTAATTTGTTTCCTTCATTTTGAACCATACTAAATTTTTATACTTTATATTTTATACTCGAATAATTATGTATCAATAATCCCATGTTCCTGATGTCCGATCATATTCTAGTTGTTGAATGAATTAAGGTCATTACTGCCATTCTGTGTAATGAATTCACAGAACAGCTATTGTACGTAACATATCACCATCTGCAAATATATTGCATTAAGTATAGGTAATAAACTATTAACTAAAATATAAAATGTTTGTTTTAAAATCAAACCAAAATATTCATCAAATAAAACTCTTTCAGTTTAACTGTTTATATTTGAATATTGTTTAATAATTAAATGTGATATCCATAAATAAATGGTTCACTGTGATCAGTTTTATCATTATCTGCAACCCTTTTAATAGGTTTTAATGTTCTATTACAGTATTATTATTCCATTTTTAATACGTTGTTAATTAAAGGAAAAATATAAATTTTATATGAACATTTACTTAGTTTATAGTTAAATAATAATAAAGAAAATAATAAATAAGAACTATGTCCTATTTTTAGTAAGGTCAGGTTACTATTTTTTATGAGTTTTCTTAGAGGAACTTACATTCGTTTTGAAAGTAAACATTCATGCATGTTTATTATTCATAACGCGTTATTTTTTATACAAAATGGAGATTTACAACTTATAAAATATGTTTTATTTTACTATGGGAGCTCACTGGCTATGCATATAGAATAAATAAATCGTATTGGAGATTCATTTATAGAGTCACGTTTGAGATCTAGTATCTTAATGTATTGGTATTTGTGATAAATAATTGTCATCAATGAGTGTTATGTATTCAGAAACATATACACAGTTCAAAAGTTATTGCTTCTTAAAACCTCCCATTCACAGAAAATAAGGTCCTAGTCCAGGAGAGCAGTGGTGGATCAGGGTATCGTCATGGTCCAGTCAACTGTAAAAACTTATAAATATTGGTGAGCGAGTACAGTTTGGCACATTCCATAACACTCTTGACGACTCAGATTGTTAGAGTATTGTTGTTCTAATAATATAGAACCTTAATATAAGTAACATTATAAAGCCAAGTAGAAAATATTAAATTTTAAGTACTTTTAATATCAATAAAATATGAATTTAATGAACTACAAAACAGTTGTATGTACATAATAGTTGTATTTTATTAGTATGATAAATGTATATTAAACAATAACCTTAGTGTAAATATATTTCTTTTTAAAATTATGAAAATCAGGAATCAGAGTTTTCATAAATGTACGAAAGGTTTCAATGATAAAATAATGTCAATACTATTATAAATGAGTATATATTTACAGTATAAACTAATTTAGGTATTTTACCTTATATTTGGATAATGCTACAAAATATCTCTCAGTTAACATTTTATAATACTATACGAAATACGTATTGTAAAGTGTTCTCAGCAAAAATAGCTTTATGTACAAGTTACATAGGAGCTGTCAGATACTGCTGCCACAGGTACTAGTTTCAACACCATAATTATCTAATGAACCTCAACTCATTTAATATGATAATCACAGCTGCACTCTCCTCCCCTCATTAATAATTGATACCAATGTATTTAATAATAACACTATTTATAAAAAGTCCCAATAAGAAATTTGTTTTTATATTAATATGTATTAATCATAAAATTCTACTTAACAAGTACCTTTTATTTTATAAATATATTTTAAAAACAATCGTATATTTAATGTAAGATTATAATTTACAGCTTTGATTCTTGTTTAAGTTTATATTAATCGTAAAATAAAAAAAATATTTACTAATTTTAAACTCTACTGTAGTAATAAATGTTATTATAGATTACTTTATATTTACCATTCAGTAACTAATAATTAGTATATGTATACGTATAAAAAGAATTAATACTGTTACTACTGGGTAATATGACTTTTGATCTTAATGATAATAATTAATGATGCATATATTTTACAATACATTCTTTAATTGTTATAACGAAGAATGTTTTTAGTCATGTATTACTAAGATACTGTCTCGTTACATTTATGATAAACAGTACACCCTAGTTTTCCAGGGACCAAACTTTAGTAAAGTAACTTTTATACAACAGTTTACAAAACTAGTTTACATTCACAACAAAGAATATTCCCTAAACTGTCAAATGAACTTATAGAAAGAAGTGAGCTTAGTTATAAATAAAAAAATGCAAGTTTCAGGTTTTCAACACCCACACACAAATATTGTAGTTTGTCATATGAAATATAATAAACTCATCTTATGTAATCAGAAGTTCTAATTACTATCTCACATTTTTCTTGTAATTATTTTCTAATTTCAATTCCTAATTGTAATTTTCTATGTCATAGTTGAAGGAAACACACATTCTTAAAAAACTAAAATTATTTGCCATTCTTTAAAATAACTTTATTTAATTGTTTTTAATTTTCTGTTAAGGTGACCTGAAATATTATTCTTAACTTAGATAATCCAAACAGTTAAATCAAAATAAAGGATTATAGTATTCAATTTATTTCATTTGTGGTTTTACATTTTAGTTTAGCATTAAGGTTATGAAATAAAAAGGTTTTTTCTTCACATTCGTTTGGCATACTACATTACGAACATGTTTTATAGCGTAAATGTTCTGTTTGCATTTACGAGTTGAAACTGTCTTGTTTATCTACCATCTTGTGGCATCGATATTGAACTGCCAGAGTAATTTGTGTATCCTGAACTGTTTACGCAAATTTATGGTGCTGCAATACAATGACTGTATAATATATAATAAATTATAGTATTTGTTATGAAAAAGTAAGTGGTTGTGTGCTTTCCGTATTTATCAAAATGCTATTTACTTTATATTTATATCAGTGAAAGTAACTGAATAGGTTAATTCAAAATTGTAGAAATAAGCTACCACCACTTAACCCCACAGTTTTTAACTACGTTTGTTTACTGAGAGTACATCCAATGTCATGCCAGTCACCCTTTTCAGGATTTACACTAAAGCGAAACGAACGATTTTTAAAATTACAAAATATCAATGTTCTTCAAGTAATGAACTAGAACCTAATATAAATATAAATAAATATTAAAAAATTACTTACGATCTGTACTAGACTAGAATATACAGCAGTAATTAATAAATACGATCTAGGAAATATACCCAATATTAATTAGATAAGAACTCTAAGAACCTAAAGTTATAATAAAAAGTTTATACATTATGTTTATTCTTAGTTCAAAATCAATATACCGATATTGATGAAATTATAATTTCTAGAAGGCCAATATTTTGTAGAAAGCCAAAACTTATCAAATGCTATAAATAACAAATTACGATAATGCAAATTAGAAGTATCGATGACTCAGATGCTAGATGGACCACAATGAGCTGTTGGGCTGAGTGGTTATGGAAGGCAGAAAGCTCTGAGTGCATATAATGCCCTGCGTCCAGGTCATAGAGGAGCACCCTTTTTTCAGTGTGACCACTGGGCTCTGAGAAAAATCACTCTTACTGCGAAGATCCACGATTTTGGTCCAGATCTTACCATAAGTGGCATGATCTCAGGGGAAGATAACTAGAACCGTGTGGCCCGGTATGTTGAGGGCATATTTTTCAGCAAAAGAGGTCAGATCTAGACCGTTCAATAAGACCGCGGAATCCCTTAAAGGCAAATGACAAATAAGCTTAGCCAAAAGTAACGTGATAAACAGGTCCAGACTTGTATTAGTAGAAGAGGAGGGTTTGTAATAGGTAGTTTGTGGGAATCGAGAGTCCCACTTAAACGATTAAATTAATATTTTGTAAATTAATGTTTACCTTCTCACCCATCAAAAAAGCAAAAAAAATTATCATAAGTAGGTTTTGAGTTCTACAATATTTACATCCACAGAGTGCTAATTATTCATTCTTCATGAACATGAACATACACTTAACGTAAAGTCTAACTTTACGTTAGGTTATGTGAGAATAGAGCTGGTTCTTTTCCTATCACTGCGCACAATTTCAAAGGGACGCAGAACTTGAACACTAAGGACGGCCCATGGAATTACTGGTGAAACGTCATTAAGTTATACTTGGTGCATTTCATGCACAACTCTGGAAGCACCAGTTTGTAAGGAAAACACAGATTATAATAAAAAGCCAATAGACGAAAACGTTAATTTTACGCCAAAATATCAGCATTTATATATTTAATACCATTGCGAGGGGGGTTATTTTCTTGTTCAAATGAAACTATAAAATTTATTTCCTCGTATTTTTAAACACGAAAATACATTTTCATAACTAGTTTTAATTACCTGACCACAATATCTGGATAGTTTGATCAGAAAAAATTAAATAAAAATAACTAAAAAACAATGTATTACAAAAATACCAGTAAATATTACAGATTTAAATAAACCCTACTTTGATTGCCGTTACTTTTATTGCAATTGAAAGTGCTACAATTGAAATAAAAGAATAACGTAAGTAAAATGGACTTAAAAGTACAAAATACCAATCCACTAATATTCAGTGTTTTTTAAGTTAATTCTCTTTAATTGAAATTAATTTTAACTTATGCTTTTTTTGTAATATTTAAGAAACTATAAAATTGTTTATAAACATCTGCATTATATTTTTACGTTTTTACTGAAAAAGTTACAAATAATTGAAACGTAAAACTATGCCATATAAATAACATTTTTGTTTGATTCAACCTACATATTTTACCATACTATGTATTGTATTGTATAGTATAGATTTTACCATTATTTATTGTATACTTTACATTTAAAAAAACTAAATTTAGCCAATTAATTACACGACATAATTATAATCATTGATAACTGTGAAAACTCTTTTAATCAACTAAGAATTCCTGCATATAAGATCTCATATCAAGTTTATTCGTTTGCATAAAATATAACTCAATTGCAAAACACACAGTCGATATGTGATAACGTTTTAGTAAATTTCTAAAATCAAACACTACTACACAGTAATCATTATTACAATAACAGTCTCGATTCATACCAACTCAAAGCCCTGTCAATTTTACTAATTATTATGAATGTGTTTTCAAATAGAGTTGTCCTCGTTGACCTGATTGTAAAGAAAAAAGTCCATGGTAAACGGCTCTATTGTCGTACAGTTTTACACATAGATTGTGTTTAGTATAAACGGATATTTTGACCTAAAGAAAGAATCGTCTCTCTATATCTACGTTATTTAAAATTTTTGGGGGGAACTGGTAATAATTAAAGGTAATTAAATTTTTTTTTCTACAACTCTAATTTTATTTTTGTATCGTACAATCCATATTTTTGAGTTAAACACAAACAAAAAACAAAAGCTCACAAGTTTCGTTTAGTATTAATTTTACGACATATTTTCCTGTATCCAATGGCATGGAAAATTAAATTCGCTACAGTTACGATTCGTACAATTTTTGTTACCACCAAAATTAAGGTGCTACGTCCTTAACCTGATACGTCGTAGAATTTTGATTGTATTTAATTCCAAATTCTAGTAAACATAGTAATTTTTAAAGTATGTCACCACTAGGAATCATAAACGTACTTGAGATACAACATACTTTAAATGTGGATCTTTACCTACTTTTTCTCATTAATAAAAATATGTATCTTAAAAAGTCAAACTTTTCTAAATGGCAGAAAACTTTATTTTTATCACGTAACAATTTGTATATAACGATCTTCTCTGATGGAAATTATAACTTGAAGAGTTTTCAATTCTTTGATTTTTTTCATTTATTTTTTTCAAGAAGATTTCTTAATTGCACTGGACTAATTAATCATACAGTCGGTAACACACCAATGTTACTGCAATATATCTTCGTTAGTGAAAATTAAATCAGACATACACATTACATGATGGTGGTAGCCGTGAATTAGGGAACGAGCTGTCAGTTACGTTTGATGGTAATATATGATCTACAATGTCGGTAATACACCTTTAATAACAAGCCGTAGTATTACAGGTTCACCTGCAGATCCTTGCAGGATCAGTCCGTACTGTGTTTGACATTAACATTACGTGATTGTGGTAGCCATTACGTGAAGGAAGAAGCTGTCAGTTACGTTTGATAGTAATACATCTACAATGTCGGTAATACACCTTTAATAACAAGCCATAGTAATATAGGTTCACCTGCAGGTCCCTGCAGGATCAGTCCGTATTGTGTTTGACATTAACATTATGTGATTGTGGTAGCCATAACGTGAAGGAAGAAGCTGCAAATTATGTTAGTTGATAACGTATGCACTATATTGCAATAAAACACTTTTAATACTACAGAATATCTTCATCTGTTCATAATGTTTTGACATAAACATTAGATGTTAGAGTGTTTTAATATGAAAGAAGAAGAATTCATTTGATGATAGTGTCAGTTATATTTAATACTACGATATATCATCATCAGTCTTTATTGTGTTTATTAAAAACATCACTTAATGGAGTCACCAGTGACATGGAGGACGTAGTATTTAATTAGTTGAACTTAAGTTTCTTCTGATTTATATTATTTGTATTAGAACCAACAAATATATATCTACTATCTTTACATTACTTATAGTGCTTTAGTAACTATAAGTGTATAGAAAATAAATAAACTAATAATTTGAACCAAAATAGAGTTACCAAAGTGTTTATTACAATTATCAAGTAAGTAAAATGAAAAACAAGTAAAGCATAACAGAAAGTGAAAATTATAGAAATTAAAGTCATTCCTCTTGGTGGGTTTCTCGCAAGACGTCAAAGTTCAGTTAACTATAACTGAACACAACCGAAGTTGATGGGGCAACAACGTCGTTTGAAGTAAGGATGCAAGTTTCAAACACAGTTTATGTTTTACTGAGTTGAACCATGTTTTGGAGACACGTCAAAAGCTGACAAAGTTTGTAAAATGGCTTTTCAATATCAAAAATTAAAATTTAAAAGTTTACGATTGTTAGTTTTTAAATAATTTTTATAATATGAAATAGGCTAGATAAAAATGTTTATATAAACAAGTGGTTTTAATTTATGAATAAAAATATATACTTTATATTGTAAGCCATTATTTTAGAACTTGGAAACGAAAACACAATTTATTAAATAATAAGTAGCAATATTCAGCTTGAATAAAACTAAATTTTTTTTAATGAAATACATCGTCCATAATCTGAGTTTACAAAGTTTTAGAATTTAGCAAAACGGCCATCTATAAGTGAAAGCACCTTGATGGATCATCTTAGGAAGTACTGCTGGGGTTTTTTATGGCTGATGTTTAAATAAATAGGCAAATCAGGATAATCAGCAAGATCCCCATCACACTTTCCCTACGACAACTTTAATTCATGTGTAACATAACTCTTCCTTTAATTAGATGCAATGAGAAGCGCTGTTCGTAAAGTTAAAATAATGTTATTTAATCACAATATATATTTCCTGTAAACAACTCACCATCAGTACGGTATAGAGCTATTAGACAAAACTGTTACTGTAATTGGATAGCAGAAACACTTCAACATTTTAGCAAAAAGTGATTATTACATAAAACGTTATCTAGCAGTGCAATTAGAAAGTAGAATCTTCTCTTGAATTAAACTATCTACAATCTGCTAGAGCTTAAACCTTAACACAATGTTGTATACCTGATTTGCTGTTGGTTTAATCAAGGCAATTCTTAAGAAATCATCGCATCCATGTAAAGAGTCATATAACTACTACTAGCTACTAACTCTGTAAACGTGTAAATAGTGCCTGCGAATAATTGAAGACATAAAGAACGAGTTTTCAAAATTATGTTTTAATATACAACCAGACAATTGTACACAGAGTACAATAGTGAGCCTACTCCTTCTACGTATTGTAGATTTTAATATTCATGAAAGTTAGAAATATGATTTATTCAATAACTGTTAAGTATTAAATCCACTTAGTTTAACACTATGTATAATTCATATGTCATGTGCAAGTAAAATGGTACATTCGCACATATTTTTACATGTAAGGTACTAATATTGACTTATAATTAATGTTCTATTAAGTTCTTGTATTAACTTATGCTAGATGTCTGGGTAGTAGGGAGTGTCATTAAAGTGAATGAATATAGTCATTTTACAAAAGTAAACCTCGAAAGTGTACTACACATAATATTTCACTCAGTAATAGCAAATATTACAATTATCGAACTTTAGGACTGAGATTATGCAAGCATGTTGAGGTTTTAAAGTATAAAGGATAGTTGAGGATTTGTATGAAATCTACTGGCTTATGATAGACTAAATGAGTACAAAAATATTAGGACAGTTAAGTACTATTAGGACACATGTCTACCCACATTGATGCGTTATAACGTTGTACACTATACGGGGACGACTTGTTAAACAGCCAGGTAACTGTTTATCTGTTGGCTGGGCACCTGACCCCATACGTGGAAGACTCACTAAACAGCCAGGTAACTGCTTATTTGTTGGCTGGGCACCTCACCCCATATAGGGACGACTCGTTAAACAGCCAGGTAACTGTTTATCTGTTGGCTGGGCACCTGACCCCATACGTGGAAGACTCACTAAATAGCCAGACAACTGCTTATTTGTTGGCTGGGCACCTGACCCTATACGTGGAAGACTTACTAAACAGCCAGGTAACTGTTTATCTGTTGGCTGGGCACCTGACCCCATACGTGGAAGACTCACTAAACAGCCAGGTAACTGCTTATTTGTTGGCTGGGCACCTCACCCCATATAGGGACGACTCGTTAAACAGCCAGGTAACTGTTTATCTGTTGGCTGGGCACCTGACCCTATACGTGGAAGACTCACTAAACAGCCAGGTAACTGTTTATCTGTTGGCTGGGCACCTGACCCCATACGTGGAAGACTCACTAAACAGCCAGACAACTGCTTATTTGTTGGGTGGGCACCTGACCCTATACGTGGAAGACTCACTAAACAGCCAGGTAACTGCTTATTTGTTGGCTGGGCACCTCACCCCATACAGGGACGACTCGTTTAACAGCCAGGTAACTGTTTATCTGTTGACTGGGCACCTCACCCCATACAGGGACGACTCGTTTAACAGCCAGGCAACTGCTCATTTGTTGGCTGGGCACTTGACCCTATACGTGGAAGACTCACTAAACGGCCAGGCAACTGCTCATTTGTTGGCTGGGCACTTGACCCTATACGTGGAAGACTCACTAAACAGCCAGAAAACTGATTATATGTTGGCTGGGCACCCCACCCCACTAAAAGCTGTACTTTTTACTATCAACGTAAAATATTTATGATAAGTGACAGTTGTGTGCTTTTTTTTTGTGGACTTTATAAAAATCTGTTTGCTTTACAAGGTTTTGATTTATAAACATAAAAAAGCCATTTTAGATAGTACGTTTCATATAAGAGCTGTATTAATGGTGATAATTGTCATATTAGACACCATATTTATAAACAGATTATAAATTTCTTGCTATAAAACCACCAAACTAATTATTTTAAAAGAAAGGAACAGATTATTTGTTTAGTTTTCTTGGTTATCGTTCTCTTTAAGTACAATACGTTGTTCTTATTCCAATTATTAGTTTTATTTAAGGAAATTACATGTTTAAATAGTTTTCCATTAACAACTGTTAGAAATACTTATGTTTAATATAGATAAGTAAAGAAGTATATCAATCTGGTGAACAAATTCTGTACACCCGATTCCTATTCAAAATGCTAGTGCCTTGGAACCACTTTTGAAAAAAGACAATATGTTCGAGATTAAACGATTTGGTACTTTTGATCTGGCAACAACATTGTCTAAAATAAGCTTTTTCAGACCCTAAGTTACACGACTAATATCTTACATATTAAATATGTGCATTTTTAAACATACGTGTGTCATTGATGAAGCATAGCTCATATCTTGTGAGGAATATTGAAACTCATATGGTAAGCGTATACTTAATATCAACAGTATTTTCTGACAGTCAAATATTTATAGTAATCATTCGTGATTTGGTTTTTCTCAATAAATGATACCTGGAATATCTGGAAAACTTTTTATGGAGGTTGGTTTTTCGGATTGAATCACTCAGAAGGATGAAGAATAACTTAGAGCATGAAGAGGTCGTAATAAGATTGGTTTTAATTTATTAAATATATCTCTTACCTTATACTTATGGAAGAGCTACGTAAAAGGAGTGGAATTTTCATTGCTTGGACGGGAAAATATGACAGTCCTTGTTGGTTTGTTTAGTTTACATACAATTTCGTGCATGGAAAAGATGAACGTCCTTTTAACACAATTATCAAAAAAATAAATACAAAATATAGTGTGGGTATTACTAAACTACATATGAGTGCAGTTTCCTAAAAACGATGTAGTAAACAAAGGGCTATACAGAATATAAAACCTTTCATTTGAAATGAAGATATCATATATTCCTATTTAAGAGAATTTGGATGATCATCGTGTTCGTATAAGTTTCTGATTACAATATATAATACTGAAAATTACATATGAAGTGGTTAGTATTCATTTAGTTTGTGTAATGTTTTCTTTGGGCTACAAATTAAACAATAATATTTAACTATCCTCTAACCATGCATTAGGAATGGTCGAAAGGCCATATTTTACACGGTGAATAAGGGAATTTTTATGCCAAAAACAGTAAACACTAAAAAATAGAAAACAATTAAAATATAAATTACAATTACATCATTTTAAGTTTCAAATATAAACATTCGTTTAAACGTTTTGATATAAAACTCATGAATTCGATAAACGACCCCTAACAAAATTAAATGTAGAACGATTCCTTGACTAAAGAATAGGGGGTATCACTTCCCAAAGTATACCTCTAAAAATCTTACCAAACTCCATATTCTAATGTTGAAAGCCCTTACAAGGTAATGTCGAGATCATTAGTGATACAAGAATTACTTTATAACGATATTTATAAGTAATAAATAAAGACAAATATAACCAATGAACCTTTTAAGTATTCTTTTCCTCTTGATACTCTGTTTAACTTTATCTCATTTACTAGTTAATGTAATAGCTGTAATTTTACATTAGTTAATCTCTTTTTAAATAGTAGATAATGTATAAATGTGAATTTAAATGTTTCTGTGAAATAATTTGATGATAGTCAAATGGGTTTTTAATTACATTCATCCATGATAGTATACAAACGCGTATTAGATCTCATTATTTTTAACGATGTGGGATGCATTGTTCACATATCAACAATAGGTTTTGTCAGCAGTTAAAAACAAATCTGATCCATCAGTGCTTTGGAGGGATTTATTCAAAACTATTCCTTAAATTCAATAATTCTTACACCATGAACTAAAAACCAAACTATATTGATAAAAGTCTAAGCATTATTAAATAAACTGTGAATTTCTAGCTTCTATAGCAACTCTTGATGATATTATCTGAATACATATAAGAAATATAAATATATATTCTTTATATATATATATATATATCCATTAAACATCAAAATCAATTTTATATTTGCCATACCAAACATAATAAATGTGATGATATAATTATCACCTCTTTTACAACGCATAACTTTTTGTTAGTACAGTAAGTTAAATTATTGTATTATAATATAACTTATTGAATTATACAAAGAGGAATTAAAATAAGAGGCAAAAAAGAGAGCTTAATTAATTCTCTTTAATAATGAGTAAATAATTTAATAAGGAAGTAAAGGCTATATCCTAAGCAATACAAATATCATTGTAAATATGATACTTTATTTTCAAAAGTTGGATATTTGATGCCTGTTCGTAGGGTTTAGGATTTACTGTGTCATTCATGCACTTTTTCTTATTCATAATATATATTAATGGGAGAATGTTTAAAATAAATCAACTAATAACTATGCATAGTTTTATTTTTACTGTTACGACTCAGAACACTAACCCAAACTCACAACACAAAACCATCTGACCTGAAGGTCCCCCACTGCATCTCCAGGATACATCATGGTGGAAAGGCAATGCAGGTGACGATCCGTCTCCCCTTCTATACCCTGGAGCTAAAAAACCAAAAGAAATTATTCGCACATGAATTCGACGAAACCAGGTCAGGCAATGAAAATGATGAGATAGACGACTAGAAAATACGAAACGAAACAGAAAACTAAAACTTGAAAAAAAAAAACCCCTAGAGAGGAAAGTAGAGGTTATCTTCGAAACGACAGTAAATGTGCTAACGGCAGAGTGAATAGCCATACCCTCTTTCCGAAGCTAATTATATTATTGCCTACAGAATCAGAAAAGATTATTAAATATACCCTAAATAATGTTATAAAACCATGAGCAAATGTTTTTAGCACCATTGGTGGTAGAAATTAAATAGTTCAAACAATTTGTCACCGCAGCAACCCTAGCATTTTATACTAAGACAGAAATATTACTGTGACAGTGGCGCAAAAACTCTGTAGTGTAGTACAGTCTATGGGTTGTTGTTTTGATTAATTTCCCTCCGTAGCAAGTATTAGTAATAGGATTCTATAATTTAATAAATCATAGAATTAATAAATGATTTATTTCAGAATCATTTAAAGTGGGACGTTTTTTAACATACTTTGTATATACAAAGTGTAATTTTATATCAAAGCTCAGAGTAAAAAGGTTTTAATTATTATATTGTTATTACTTTAAAGTTATTTTTTTAATATAAATAAACCACAATAACAGTTTATGTTACATCCTTACTATTTCTTGTAGACTTTTAAATGAATTTATATAGTAGTCATAATGTTTCCTAAAATAAAATAGTATAAATATTATCATATTAAACGTTGTATAAATTGTATTAAATTGAGCATGTTAAAATTAATTATTATGTCAAATTTTATTCCGTTTGAAAATATAAATAAATCAGTTACAAAAACCATGATACTAAACCTTATTTAACAAGCTACAAACACGTTATTTCATACAAATATGCTACACTATCAGCTGTCTAAATTATGTGTACTGGGTGGGGACAAATATAACTATTAACCTGCAATATTTATTATTTTCATAAAATTAGATACAGACCTACTTGATGGCTATTTTAAAATTAGGTTTACAGAGAATGCCAATTTGAAAAAGACGACCCAGATATAATTTAGTACTTTTAACTACATTTCGTTAAATTAATGAATTCAAACTTATGAGACTGTAACTTCAGAATCTAAACAAAATGATAATACCATCCTAATATTTACAGTAATTAAAAATTGTATGGAATAAAGCACTCGTACGTTTTATTTATTAAATACATGAATTAACTAGCACATTTAAACTTGTTAAGCATATTTGGTTCAACAAGTTTGTTGCATTGTCAAGCTATACGTGCATATCAAATCAGGAAAGGTATTTCACAATTACTCATGTTTTTTATAAAGTGCTGATCACTTTATATGATTTTCCAGAAGTTTGATTGCACTTTCCTATTTGTGTAATACCACTAAAGGATGCTGTACTAGAATTTTGATTGGTGGAATAATCGTGTTCAGTTTTTCAAATTATCAATCTATGAAATGTATTTATTGACTCTCTCACAGTCAATGTCCTCTTGTAAATATCTTTTATTTATTTATTTATTGCAACGGACTCACGTGACCTTTCAGACAGTAAATCATTTTTATAACTTGATATATGGCTTACTATTATTGGATTTGTAGAGATTACAACCAACAAAACATGAATACACATGAAAATCAGGAATTTATTAGAATTTTTGGTGTACAAACATTTCACAGTGTAAATGTTATCGTAGTATTCGTATTGATGAGGGTAGTAATAGCTTCATATTATTCTGACTTAAAAGAGTAAAGTAACTGAACTATATTAAATAGCGTTTCTTATATTTATATTTATTCATTACATTTGATTCGAAAATATTACAAAGTGTTTGATGAGGCTGGTAGGGAACTTTTACAAGTACAAGAGACAAATAAATCGCAATTACACACATATGTGTAGCCTTTTTTTCTATCCATATGTATTAATGCATTTTTTTTTCATGTTAAACTCAACAACCATTGAAGTTTTGAAGCTGTTTATAGGGATCTGTTAAGTTCTCAAAATAATCATAATAACACTTTTTATAAAAACATTTGTAATTAGCAGCCATTTACTTTTAGGCTGAAATGTTTTGCAATTTACTTTTAATTGAAATTAAATGACAAAAGGACCATGTAAGGTTCAAATGTTTACCTTGATAAAAAATTATTCTCATTTCCTTGTACTTTCACAAATCTATTAACCTAACAGAAAATCTAGTCTTAAAATATATAGTTATTTTAACATTAGTTATATATAAAAAGTGAATAAATTTAGTGTAATTCAAAATTTGTCAGTTTTGTACTGTATTTTTAAAATAATCTTTTATAGAATTATATATAAAAAGATTTTTTTAATAGCTATTCAAATTTTATTTATAATAGCAGATTGATTTTAATTATTGATTACTTTTAACTACTATTAATAATAATAGGAATTAGTTCAAATATAACAGATTAACTTAAAATAAAACGGAATAAAAGAAATTTGGAATACCTCATATTGTCAGTGTGTAATGGCAGTGTTCTTATGTGGAAAACGTTGTAGTGCCAAAGTTTTATACATATACCAGTATATAAAAATGGAATAGTGTTCTCCATTCATATGTGTATAAATTTGTAAACAATGTATTTCTTTCAAATTTAATTTAATCACAGGCATAGTTGTGGTACTTTGTGAATAAATGCGTGGCCCACCAAAGAGCTGATGTATTGTCCACATGTTACAATAGACAGTTGAATTATTGCATTGTCGTCACTTGTACATGGTGCAGAACTTCAATTTGTATATGGAGCCCAAATCACACAGTATTTCTTATTGGCATAGTATGTAAAATTTACCAATTTAGGCTCATTCTACAATAAAAGCTAAATTTTTTTAGCAGTTACTATCCAAGCTACTGTACACAAAGTACTAGGTCAAGTATATTATATTTTTTTAATATACTTAAAGTTATTATTAGAAAATACTTGATGATTTCAGAATTTCAATTTTTTTATCAGAACAAGCAGAACTGCTATTTTTAATTTTTACGTGTAAAATTACTGGTTATTCAATGTCCATAAATAGAAGAACAGGTCTATTTATGTATCTGTCTATTTCAACAATATGCGAAATTATATTGACCAATCTACCAGTTGTGGTAATACGATGTGTTTAGTAGAACTTTTTGCCAGATACTATGGCGACTTCATTTTGACTTTATTTTATGGTTTATGCTACCAACTGCAAGTTGAAACATGTTCATGGACAGTTTCTATTTAAATCAGGTATTAAAATGTAACTAAATAAAATGTTCTTTTGTTTTAAAGTCTACAATGCTTTAATACTTCCATGAAAGGATAAATAACACCGATAGGTGTTTCATTCATCATTTACTCAGCATGGAATTCATGTATTTACTATTTGTTGTATTCATAAAAGTACTAAAGAAATTAACTTTACATTTACTTGCTCACATTCTTTAAGTGGCGCAAAAGCAAAATATATCATATTTTCATTTAAAACAGAAAGAATTTATGTTATATTTATGTCGACTCCCTAAGGATATTTAAAAATATAAGCTTGTAGTCAAGACATGTTTGTTATATGTAGGGAAAGATGAAGTAATTAATTCACGATCCTCATGTTGGAAATCGAGTAAAGGTACTCAAAGTACGTAAGCCTCAATATTAAATGTAAAAACATTTCCTAAGGGTAATATAGTTGTATACTTTATACATTTTATTTCAATCAAATATAACAAAACTATTATACATGTATTAGTATTATTCATAATAAACAAAAATACCACTATTCATTGAGACTACAATAATCATTTATGTATCTTATAGATGATGAACAATACAACCAGTTGTTACATGAGATGAGTATATGCCACATAGGCGATAAGGTTACAACATTCCACGTAATCTCTGTAAGTCTTGTAATATAATTCTTGACAATTTATTAAAAAATAAAATATTTATTTTTATTCTAAAATTTTTGAAACGTTGTTTTACTGATCATCGTCTTTTTTTTTAAAATAACACCCATATACTTTAATACTGTAAATAAATTATTGTATATTTATTTTACAAAGCAAACAGAGCTGTAAAGTTACCATTTTGGCTAAGACAACGGAATATTGCAAAATAATATTTTTTAAATATTTTCAGCTTATTTAATTGGTTTTTTTATTTCTCATTTAAAAAAAACCAATCCAAATGCAAGCCGTAATTTACTACAATTCAGACAAGTTTTAATATATACCATTTGAAAGATTCCTTCCAGATTCCAATATATTTTAAGAAGTAGACTGGTACATTTATGAACTGTACATATATAAATAATTATAACCTAATCTTATTAATTGTACATTATTTGAAGAGGATAAATTCTACTTAAGAACAACAAGAACTCTATTCAAGAAATTTTAAATAATATCTTAAAAAATAAATAAAAAATAAAAAAAAAATTTCTAAAATAATCCACTAGAATAACTCTTTTATAAGAGAAATACAGACGGAGCAATATAATATTTTAGTTTTATTTCTTCAAGAATTGCAATAATTCGCAATATCTTCTACTTGTTCTGCTCCACTTTATTGCTTCATCCCTTAACATTCCTTAAAGATTCCATTACAATTCCACCTAGTGATAAGTATTCTGCCATAAAAATAATTTGGTATTTTTTCAATCAAAATCATATATATATCAAAATCATAACTAATTACCCATAAATATTCGGTTTCTCCGGGTTTTTTACGTAACATATAATTTTTTTCTATTTTTAAACAATTTAGGGCATTTTACAAACAGAAAAGGTCCTAATTAATTCAAATTGATTTAAGTAGATTTACTGACCCATTATATTTTTCATTATAACTGTAATTAAGACATATTAGGTGGGAAAATCACAGACCAACCATCTAAGTTTATGTATTTTATAAACATAAGCACAGTTAATATATTGATAATTGTTTAATGAAAATGACTGATACACGAAAAAATTAAGATACACTTTTTAGCTTATATTACAAATTTGAGTGACTGCTAAGTCCCGCAAGACCCTATTGAAAAATATTTTTTTTCGCTTTTTGGTATTGTACTTAAATTTACGTATTTTTTCCCTAAGTCTTGAAATTTATTAAAAATGACACAACATTGACACGTTACACTAATGACAGGGGGAACTGGAGCACTGCTGTTTGCAAAAAAAATCTTCCACGACAAACAACTAATTTCGAGCAAAAAAGTACCTAACATCACGTTAATATTACGTACGATACCTATCCAGGTTAAATCTGACCTTTACTTACTTAAATCTGACAAATGTACTCATTTACAAGCGTATGTAGAAACGAGCGCACGTCTAGACTTTCGTAAAATTTCTCGAGTGCACGATTGGTTTTAACTTTATGAAGTCTGTAATACAAATGATGAACCATGTGGCAATGTCATGTCTATAACTAAGTAACAAAATCCTTAAAAAATTTTCGAATAAATTAGAATAGTCTTACTTATAAACACGGCTATTATTGTACTTGTCAAGAACCATTAGTATCTTGACGGAATAATAATTTGTTATGTGAAAAAAATGTCATTAATATTATTTTGGTTATAATTCATAGTTTATGGATGTATACATTTATTTTAGTTTATGTAAGGCTTATATTATACTACTACTCTGTTACGAGCTATAAACTACTTTAAAATAAATACCTAACTACGTAAATATAAAATAAACTAAACTAATAATATGTTAGTTTTTATGAATAAAGTTAGTTTTATTTTAAGATGATAAAGTTAATCGAACAAAGTTACTCATCTTTTCTCCAAACATTGTATCTATGATAGTATCTATGAGGCATTTATAATGATTTATGAGATTTTAAAATCATACTTACCTCAAATCAAAGTACTCAACATATTCTATAATAGATATATAAGATGAATTTACTTTTATTTGGGTTGTATTTGAACTTTTATGTACTCTGATAAGACATAATTAATTAAGAGATATATATTGTATTTTTAATAATAATACAATTCAGATAACTTATAATTCAATTATGATTGTAGTTATTTTTTGGACTTTAAAATAATAAGGGTATATAACATTTTACTAGTAAAAACATCACAACTAGTCATGGTTTAAGTCATCTTTTGTTACCAGTGTTTTTATAGATACATATAATGCAAAAGAAAGTTTAAGGGTAAAATACGAATACCTCTTATGTTATCTTAAAAATTTATAATTTATTGAAACAGTTTCTAGTTACAATTTACAAACAACTTTTAAGTAAGTTATTATCTGAAGTTTAATGAGAAAAGTTATAGTTTCTATCACATTGAGATTAACTGGCAACAAAGAACTTTAAATTAAATGGTTTAGTATAAGAAGACATGAAATTATTTAAATTGTTTACTTAAGGTCAAAATATTACCTAAAGGTGATATTCAAATTTTCTGCCTATAGTTTATATGTTATTTTATATGATTTAACTAACTTATAAATATTCACTAACTTTTTTTGTTTGCGTAAACTTAATTACTAATCTTATATCGTTCTTCGGCAAAGATATTTATGGTAGTGTCACCATAACTATCTAGCCCGCAGGACTCCAGAGCAAGTCGGTTTCCCAGTCGTACCAATCTTGGCAAGGGACTATTCAAGTCAACATTTGACGAGTGGTGCTCGCGACTTAGAAGATCGTGAGATCTGGTGTTTATTGAGACTTTAAAGTCTATTTCAGCCAGGAGAACCGAGCATTGCATGCGGCTGTTCATAATTATACAAAGTAAGAGTAAGTGAGTCACGTCACGTCTCAAGGCAAGAGGGGGAAGATTTAGATTTACGGAAAGTATTTCCACGGGAACCTCCGTATATCTGTAGCCAAGCCTGACTCCAAGCAGACGAATGAAGCGGCGTTGCAGAATCTACAGTGCAGATGGTTATCTTGTACCTAGTAGGCAGTTTCCTTTAAACAGAATACAATGAAAACATATCACTGGGGTCCAGTGCTATTGTGTAAATGTGGAATTTACCAGACATTAAACAATTTCTGAAACTACAGTGTTCATGAATGCTTGAGCCATCTAGTTCAACTTTTTATTTAAAGCTGAGAGTTTAATTTTCTCCAAAGAGCTGATTAGACCAAGGAATGTGTCATACCGAAGCTTATAAACTGTGGCAGTAGTCAAGGGGCAAAGAGAGCAATAGCCATGGTTGAATCAGTAATGAAATTAATTATTACATAACCTACCTACTTCCGTAATATTAACATTTTATATTTTAATTGCATAAGATATGGGAGGGTGGATTAATCCGAGTACTTAAATTAACTTGGGGAGGCCGACAACGCCACCATTAGTTTTTTATTTCATAGAAGGTTGACCGGCCTGTACATGAACTGTACAAGGATTGTACAAGGTTTTGCTCCTCAAAGTTATCGTTGGTCCTAAACTTTATTTTGAGTATAAGCGTGCACGTTATACTCAATTAAAGATGGTAGTTTATGTGAAAGACTGTATATTTTGATTATTTTCAAGGATTTTATGTGAGATATCAGTTTTAAAATTGGTGGATTCTCCTTGGGCTCAAATCATGTTATGTCAAACAGGTTAATTGTAATTGTGATAAAGTGTGAGGAGGCCTAGATATTCTTCCTTAAAAGTTGTGAGTATCATATTACTGGCTCTGGTACAAGTTCGTGTGAACTAAAACGAAATGGTTCCTATACAAATTCGTTCCTTACAACGAAATTGTTATAAACTTATAGAACTTCATGTTGACATTTGCTTCTCATTCATACTTAAAACTTTACTAAGTGTAATAATTATTAAGAATGAGCAATACATTTATGTGCATAATAGAGATACAAAGAGTAGTTAGTATATGTTAAATCGTATATTTCATAATTCACAATTAATTTTATGGTATTAATATTTCTAAAATTATAAAACTCTCATCGCTTATCGTCAACATATTTTTGTGGTCACGGAAAATACCAAAAGCCTTTCCCTGTGCCAAAAATTGTTTCTGGTTCTAAATAAACTCTCCGGCTTCCAGATTGTATGATAATTGTCAGTAATTACTTCATTATTTCCAGATAGTATGATCATTGTCAGCAATTACTTCAATATTTCCGAATAGTATACAAAACACTTAAAGAACCAACTTGAATAATATCTATGGTATTTCCAGGGACCATACTCACAACAATGTATTATATAAAGGCACTGTTTAGCCGACCAGTCAGTCTTAGTGGAAGTGTGCCTTCAGTTTTTAACATACAGTGTAAGTGAAAAAGAATTAATTTACAGTGTCTAAAAGTGACAGCTATGAAATGTGACTAATTTACGTGTGACAAGTGATAATGGTTATTGTAATTGAAAGTTGTGTAGTTTCAAGGGTTAAATAGTTTATATCTGAAAATACAGTGTAAATATTTAAACATTTTGCAGAGTGTATTTTAATTAATTAGTGAGTTTGAACAAAATTAAAGTTAAAAGCCACAAAATGGAACCACCTTATTATATCGGACCCTGTGGTCTGTAACAATTTACACTAACTAACTTTCCGTTTATTCTTCCGGGACGTATTTATTATTATTATTCATTATTATTCATTTCTAAGACGCCGATTGTAGAGATATCGGCGAATATGAGGAGTGAATGAGTGTGATGAGTGTAGATGAAGGAGTGTCGTCATTGTTACTATCTGAGTTCAACTTAGCTCAGAAAGGACTATTTATTAATAGCCCAATAGCCAGGGCAATTAATAAATTTATTATTATATTTATTAAACATACGCATCAGCTGAAGTGGATTTAATTTTTATACAATTCTCATTGACAGTAAAAATTAAGTGCAAATTTTTCTTTGTTTTAATAACAGAGTAGCAGCCTATTTAATTTTAAGTAGCTTATTGATTACGGAACAGTTTTTTAAATTTTTCTATTCCCTGTGATTGTACAAAGCTTATATTAGCTTTTAATCTGTATGTTGTACCTAATAGAAACCAAAAAGTGTTTATTAGGGTTTAGTTTATTTATCAATGTTTCCCTCATTTATAGTTCTATATAATATGTATACAAATTCAAATAGAAAGTATTTAATAAGTTAATTACGTACATATTTTGTTTGGTATTTATTTTGTGTCTTTCTAAATAAATAATACTGTAAATAATAAGAGTAAAATATCATTTTTAAATGCTGAAGTAAATATTTTATTCTTATATTAGTTCTAATACAGATGGAACACTTATTATGGATGGTCGTCATATTAAATTAAATTAAGTATTTCAGTTTAGGATAGTTTATAAAGATACATACTACAATTATCGTGCTGGGATTCACTTATTTTATGAAACAGCTATCACATAGATATGAATTTAAACATTAACAGGTAATTTGACCTTTTCTACCGGAGCTTCCGTTTAATCCTTTAATACAGTAACTTCTATTTGACTTATATAAAGTTCATAATATAATGACTTGTACTATAGGTTTTAAATCATCTTTAATAAATGTCATAAAATGTAATTCTTACCTAAATATTTTTAATATAACTTAAATGAATTACTATAAAATAAAAGCAATTAGTTGTTTTTATTCTTTTTTTTAAGTTCAGTCACCAGTTCTAATGCTCCTGCAGGCCTTTGCGTGAACTCTAATGAACGGGTGAAATACCGACCATTAGCTCAGTGGGGATCCGAATCTTTTTGATCTGGTTCTCTGCAGTCCGAAGTCTTAGCAACTGATCAACCACACCGGGCATTATTAACACGTAGTAGAATCTAGTTTGGATAGTTTTTTCATGGACTATATATAGCTATGACTATATTAAACGTGTTCCAGATAAAGAGAAGCCATCAATATCAGTGATTCATACTACATCCAACTACGAGAAAAATGGCGATAGCTAGAATGAACATAAATGAAGAACGATAGTATCATTTATATGTAGAACTGTTTTCTTATAACTTGTGTAAGTTCCTTGGACTTGTAATTGACATCTAGGTAGCATTTAAAATAATAATATTACACCAAGTATTTGAAATATAATATCTTTTTTATATCTGCCATTTGTTATTTTAGAAGCATGACACAAGAAACCTTATTATAACAACAACAATTTAAAAGAGTTTTTTGTAAATATTTATCGCAAAAATTACAAATTAATTATGGTGTGATTTACATACCATCAGCAAATTGTAAGGACCATAAAATACCGTTACACATTCTACCTCCTCAAAGTATCGAAGTATGCCAATTGTTGGTTTGTCATAACCTACTGTTTTTCAGTATGCTTTGCATTAAAGACTCATTAATATATGACAAAACATAGTAAATAAATTGACAACTTTTTCTGCAGTACTAATTCAATTAGATAAATATGTAACTAGCCCACTTGCTTAACGCAACTATACACTTCAACTCAACATTTTACATTTACGCAGATTACTTGCAGATTTACCAGAACTTTTCAAATACTGATCTGGCCAGTATTTTAGAAGTGAAGTGTGTTTTTCTTTTGAACATGCATGCATATATACATGCTATGGTACGTCGGAGCCTCCAACATACATGCTTAGGCCCTACGCTCTGGATTGAAACTGAATTAACATAAACCTAAGCCATAATAATTGGTTACAGCAAACTTCTTAACAAACTTGACTTCAATAAAATCCCGAAACTCACTCTAAATAACCAGGCACTTTGTTTAGATATTTTTCTTGTATTTTTCTTAAGATTTTTTTTCAGGCACAGATATTTAGATTGTTTTCTTTTCTTTAATGGACAAGATTTATTTAGCACGTTATAAACTTGATTGTAAAAAAAATCTAAAGCGTGATTGACGTTGGGAATTGAGCTACTCAAACCAAAATCGAAAGAAGGATTATCTATAGCAACATTTTAAAAAACTGTAGAAAAGTATTAAGCAAGCAGGTTACAGATACCCGGGGAGGCATCAGTCTTAGATCCATTTAACGACATTTTAAGTGGAAGAGAAGAGTTGCCCTTAATATTATTAACATGCAATCAAAAGGATTTAATGTTGTGGAATAGTATCTTCGATATTCTCAATGTAGTTTCTGTGGCAAACCGAAACCAAAACTTACAAAGTCTCAAAAAGGTTTCACTGTCATTGTAGCTTCCAGTATTTTAGACCTCCTGTGTGTACTTTTCTTTTCAATAACAAGGAATATAAGTCTTATTGAGAACCATTTAGGGAAATGACATACAGTAATTTTCCTACTAGGAGTATTTTGCTCAATGACTGATTAACGGTGCTGACTAAAGAATGAGAACTGACGGTTCGCCTCACTTGGATTGACGGTACAGGGCAGACTCAGCGCTTGCAATTGGTGGAAGACTCTTTTCAACATTACAATTCCTAAAATCCCTTATAAATTTTCTGTTGGAATATGAAATACTAAACAGCCAAGGAGACAGTGATATCCATGGTAGAGTATACTTGTTACTTCCGTTCCGGTTACTTTCATGACCGAAACAGACGAGAAAATCAGATCCAAAACAACTCCTCACTGATTACCTACACAATTAAACTGCTTGAGGTCATGGAGAGCAGCCATATGAATATCATGGTATGACGTGAATAATCGTCAAAATATTTGTGTCATCATGCCAATCAACGTGGTAAAGTGATATCACCAACCACATGAAAATTATCCGTCTCCCCACTAGAGCCAACAGCCTCATCAACAGACTTTAGAAATTTGAATAAATAGAAGAATCCTGATTTGGAAGAATATAAACACAGCCAATTATTATATGAGGCAGCGTTGAGGTACACTTAAAATATACACTTTCAGAATTGCGATACCCTGTAGAATTGTAAAGAGTTGTGTATAGCAATCAGCGATCCACCACCCTACTCTTACTGTGATAGTCAGTGAGGATCTATCAAATCTGAATATCTTGTGGTTAACGAAACAAAAGTTCCGAATCACAAATTTCTGGATTTAGGTTAATTTCAACAAAAGCAATAACATGATATGAAGAAGTAGCAAGAGCTTAAGTTAATTTATCCAGCTTATTTGTAATATTAACCTTTTGGAAGTAAACATCAAATTTCGTTTCTGTGCCGTTGGAAGTTATATGTTTTGTTTTTTTTGATTTTTCACGATATGAGGAACATTGTTAAAAAATTCTATTGACAAATCCTTTTCATCACCAAAGACCCTTCTGCTCAACTCAGATCTCAGTGAGTTTAGGTGTTCCATTTCACGAGGGGTTCTGTCTCTAGACACTCTGACAGTAGAAAGACACTAGTTAAAATCTGGGTCACCGAGTCAAAAGAAAAACTTACTAAGAATGCCCTAGGATCATAATTACATCTGAAGACAAGTTTGACAGGCCGCTTCTTATTTGACCTGAGCCTTGCCCACTCTCAAGCCCTTAACAACTTTGAGGTCAATATCTGGAAGGTAAGAAGAGACCAACTTATCAACAATACTGCGATCATTCTGCGTGTGATTCACAACGTTTCAAGCCTGAAATTCAGCCAAATTAAAAACATCACATTTCTTGAACGACGGGTACAATCTCCGCTATGATTTTCTCCAGATCACATGAAGATCCTGAGCTGCATAATGCTCCAAACGTATCCTCCAAAGACTTGATCATAGTCTCATTGCTATTTACACGATTTTTCAGAACCGACAGAGTCTTACTGAGGTTGTCAACTTCAGTAATCATATAGTCCACTTTGGCTGGAAGGGATGTAAGAGAGTAGAATTTATTGGTAAGTTCTGATATTTTGTCAGTGAGCAGAGTAAGTTGACTCAAAAGTAAATTTTGGCGCTGATTGGATGAGAGGACACAATGAACTCTACCACAGGTCCATTTGAGATTAAGGTCCTCAGTAAATTTGATGTAGTCAGCTTTGGAAATATTTAAACAAGCTATAGAGGAAACCAACATGAAAACGATGCGTCGCATTGGATTCCTTCCTCGCAGTTCAAGACATTCTTATAACAAACAGGATACGAGAGAAACATGGCACAAATCAGACGAAATAATGACAGGAATGGAAATATTAAAAGCCGCACTGTAGTAAACTGAACAAAGCAGAAGATATAGCAGAAAAATATCGTATAACGCACCGAAGAGGATAAGTGGAAAACACATGCATTCAGTAGCTATTCGATCCACCATGGACACATATGCAGCTGCTAAAGTACAGATGGAGAAAAGGGACGAACGTAAAGAGGACCAACAACTCTTATTAAGAAGGCTGTGACAAATGAAAAAAAATTTACGGAGGTTTTGAAACGGAATGACTGACTAAAATTGAATTACACCAAATTTATTGCTAATTAGTGATAACACGAGGGATTTGGCAATCAGTTAAGCAGGGAGTATTATAGTGAGACATATATTTGCACAAACAGATACTAATTAGCTAAACAAGAAAAGATATTTTGAGACTACAGTAAAACCAAGGTAAGCACAAAATAACAACAAAACAGCAGGAGTGGATGCAGAACCAATAGACAGGCCGCCATCTTCACACTTAATCTCAACCTTTGAACTATAAGTGATTTTAACAGTCAAATCTCTCTATTATATCAATTAATTGTGCATACATAATACAGTTCTATATATTATATATTTTTGAGTGTATTGCAATGTTTTATACTTGATTTTTATGTATTTATAGAATATATATTTATTGTTTACAAAAAATGAGGTACAGGTTGAAATACATCCCTAGCTCACCTAACCTACCTCATAGTCCCCTGCATCTTGAGAAATTACTATAGTTATTATCTTTTAAGAAATATACTCCGTGTTTATATTTTTGGGGGAAATGCGTTTGATGCACTCTGAAAAATTCAATAAGAACAAATTTTAGTTTAAAATTAATCTTAGTGTAATTTTCCCTAACAATTCAATAGCGCAGTCAGAAATATCCATAATTAAAGGTTTCGTAATAGAAACAAAATGTATCTTGTGTGTGATAGTTACATGTTTTTAATAGGAATCACTTAGCAGTTTTCTATGACGCCTACTTTGAAATGATGCACATGATCCCACAAACATTTGAGAATATTAGTTATCTGTTCAATAAGTTATTTCTGATAAGGGGTATAGTTATTATTAACTCTTTATAGTATACAGGTAATTAAGACAATAGTTGTTTACTATGATTTTCTATTATCAAACATTTACCATACAGGTATTTATCTAACTTTTTATGGTAGAGCATTTTATATTTTCCTGTATCTATTACTTCTGCAACTCATTGTTTGTTTTTTTGTTTTTTTTTTTTTTTATTAATAGCTGTACACTTTTAAAAGTATTATTTTAAAAAGATTTAGACCTGAACATGACATTAAATATAAGTAAAACTGTGTTATAATAGATTATTATTTTGAAAATTTGATTTTTTATCATGTGTTATAACACGACATAATTTAAAAGGAGTAGTTTCTTTTATGAAATTTCATAAAGCCTCTATTAATTCTAATTGATTTATACACGTAGTTAAAAAAGAAATGGTTTATAGTAAAAATAATATTAAAGAAATTCACAATATGACAAGTTTTAATTAATATATTTAAATGACACCTTCATTAAAATTTTAATCCAATTTTCTAGAATCATGCAACTTTGTATTTATTATAAAATCTGATCACTGTAAAATAACACAAAAACTAATTAATTAAATAGCAGTAAGTTAATTATAATCCTCAAAAAGTAAACAGATGTATAAACGACTGCAGAGCTGTGTTACGTAAAGCAACGCCCGCTATCTCATTACTTCGTCGACAGAAATTATGTCTGTCATTACGAGTTCATTTAAAACCATTATTATGTTCGTATAGTGAGTTGTATAAAACGAGTGCCATTATTAATCAGAATAGGTTGTCAATGTTATTGATTAAACATTGTTGTCTCGTTCACGTCCACCTAATTTATTAAACAACAGTTTATAGTAATATTTTACTATAACTTTATAGCACTTAAACTATCATGTCTCATGTATCCATTTAATGGACTATAGTTATTTTTCTAACTTATTTAACCTAACAAAACATTGCATTAGATTAAGTAATACTAATTTGTTGAAATTCAAGCAAATCTCTTAACTCATGTGTTTGTTTTTCACTAAAAAGTGTAATGTAGTATTTACTGTTACAAAAATGGCATGTGATATAAACATTAGCATATTTCTTATGTACAGGCAAGTAAAACTAAAAGAATACAGTCAGTGCTAGTTAATGGTATGATGTCAACGTTTTTAGAAATAAAAATGGGGGTCCCTCAAGGTTCTTATTGGGACCTTTGCTATTTATAAATGACTTTCCTGATTATATGCCATGTAAAACAATACTTTACGCCGATGACAAGACATTCATTGAAACAAATAAAAAATTAGAATATGTATTGGAAAAAACAAACATTCTGACTAAAATGGCTGAATCATGGTTTCAGATTAATGGATTAAAAATTAACCACTCAAAATCGGAAAGCATTATATTCGATTTTAAAATTCCTATGAAGGTAAACAAATCAGTAAAGCTTTTAGGGGTTGAAATTGATCAAAAACTCTCATGGCATGCGCCCACTAACTTTGTATGTAAAAACCTGTCTTCTGTGATTTTTCTACTCAGTAAATTAAAATCTTGCGTGACTAATGAATTGTTAATTTACTCATATCATGCTTTTTTTCATTCACGTATTCAGTACGGCATACTTCTATGGGGAAATTCAACAGGTGCAAAATCTGTTTTCAAATTGCAGAAAAAGGCAGTGAGGTGCATTTTAGGTTTAAATATGAGAGAATCGTGTAGAGAGCATTTTGCAAAGCTGGAAATCCTTACATTACCATCTATATATATTTTTGTTTGTCTAATGTATGTGAAATAAAACTTAAATAGTCATCGTCTAAGATACCATATTCACAGCCATTACACAAGAAATAGCCATTCTCTCAACGTACCTATGACAAGACTGTCCCTTATTAAAAATAGCTACTCATATTTAGGGTTTAAATTGTTTAATAAACTACCTGCACAAGCAATTGATGTGCCAGCAAACCGTTTTAAATGTGTACTTCGCTCCTGGCTGAAAAGTAATCCACTGTACTCAGTGGAAGAATTTTTTGAAAGTAATTTAGAGAACTTAATTTTTTTAATATTTCTCTATATAAATATTTTGGCAAAATTTTACTTAAACATGACCTCAATAATAACAAAATGAAATTTGTAGTATTTTTTAGAATGTAATTTTAGAAATAATATTATATGTTTATTTTTAAATTCTTTATGTACTTATCTGATTGTGTATATAGTATATACACGGCTTCATATCTGAATACCACCAAAATATGTATGTAAAATTGACAATGTTGATTGCTCATTTGAGCTGAAAACAATAAAAATATGATTTGATTTGATAAAAGTTAATTTCAAGGACCCTGTGAGAAATTATCATAAAATGAGTTACCGCAGACAATAGAACCCCCTGCCCCCATTGATAAGGGTCATATTTCATTTGCAGTTTACACAACGTCGTACCGTATATGTTATAATAGGTTTAACAAAGTACTTTTTGATACACTTTTACGAAGTATATGATCCTTAACAGATTTAATTATTTGAAATAATTTATTAACATTTAACCACAATATGCCTATAACAAAGGTAATGTAAAATCTGGACACATTTAAGCCCTAGTTTGAAATAATTAGTAAATTAATCCTAATAAAAGGTTTGTACAGGACAATTTGATTTATGGATTATATACAGTTTCATTAAAAAATTATATGTATGTGTTTGATTTTCTTTAGGCCTACTTAATCCTGTATATTTGATTCTCCTTATAATCAAGTTGTAGAATATAAGAATAAACCCTTTCAATTAAGAATGAATTTCTTGCGTAATTATTGTGTTGATTAGCACTAAAGTTTAAACTAAACACATTTATTACAGTTATTTACTTATTTTGTTTTATCATGTAAATTACTGTATTTTTTAGCATAATATAATAACTTTTATTTTTTAATGAAATAAATTCAAAGGTTAATTATTTTTAACTTTAATTTCTAGGACAGTTTTGTATTGATATAAATCAGACCATAACAATTATATAATGACTTTTTATGTGGATATTCTTTGTCTACTAAAATAACACAGTCCCAACTCAGTATATGCTAACTATACAAACGCTAACAATTTACTATACAATTATACAATTAGTACACTCTTTTTCCATGATAAATTTGAGAAAATAGGAATACTTGTTGACAGATTTAATGAATTTAAAGAAAAACAGTTTTTTCAGAAAATCAATAGTTTGTCATTATCTTTAATAATATTTGCAACTTCACTCCTAACATTAGGTCTTTAGTAATCTTATTTCATTAGTTAACAAAGCACTCAACTATTTGTTTCATCGCGTAAATTTTACAATATTTATTGAATGGGAAAAGAGAACGGTAATATTAGTGAACACTCTCAAGTTGATATTGTTGATGTTGTGCAGTTAACCAACAGTTTGTACACAAGGGATTACTATGATTTCGAAAAAAACATGTAATTAACTATTCATATATACTGATAATGAGTATTGCGTTAAATTATTACAGGTTAAGCTCAATTCATTGACATTTTTTTAAAGGTTGATAATTATTTTATTTACAGTTCAATCATTTAATGAGTACTCATTATTGTTATTGAGTAAACTACAATTCATAAATTACAAAATGTACAAACAAAAAACAAAAGACATGACTTTATTTCTTCTTTTGTAAGTGACTAGTTGGATTGAACGTATGTAAATGATAAAGATTATTAATTTATATTTACATAAAAACTGAGAGAATGCTAGTTATATCATAGTTACATAGTTTATTACTAAAGCGTGAATTAAAAAAAAATATCTTCCACGCATGTTCTAATAGGTTCTAGGACAAGACGGACAGCACAATGGATCATGATTTTTTTAGTAATTCGTCTAGTAGTTGAGTAACAACAAGGTGGATTAATAGTAATATTTATTAACTGTATAACCTATGAATGAGACTTATACAATCCTTTCCTAAAAATGAAGTAATATGATTAAAGGAGGGATTTTATCATATCTGAACTAAAACATTTCTGAGAAACTATTGTGATTATATCTGTTAAAAAGATCAGTCTCAACAAATGACCTAGAGGATATTGCCGTTGTTGGATAAAGATGAATCATCATTTATTACCAGGCACTAAGAAGTCAAATTAAACAAACTAAGTCATCGTAGGAAAGCTGTTGCTATACTAATTTCACTAGAAGGAATGTTTCGCACAGTCAGAATATATACAGATACATATACTGTATACCATGTGGATATGATTGATTGCGAAAATAAAATCTAGAGAAAGGCTTACTGAAAGATTCTGGAATGAAAGGATTCAATGAAATATTCCTTCGGATAAGTAAAAGGATTTTGCACGACAATTTGGAACCATTTTTGAACACTTACTGTAGTTTAAACACTATACTAATGAATTCATAAAAGGTAGTTCAAATAGTCCTCCGTCCGTAATTTGAGTAATTAAAACCCTAGTCCATTACGATGGTAACATGTATTGTTGTTGAAGGATCCTTTTGTTGTTTGGTTAGAACTGCGGCAAACATCTGCACAATAGAGATATCTCAATTCCACGTACAATATAGTATGTAATACATAGTGGTAATTTGTAATTTTAATAGTAACTTTGTTTTACAATAATAGTTATCACCTATTATAGGCAAAGATATCTTTTTTACGCAGAAGGTCTTTCGTCATTTACACAGGGAATTTTATAAATAATTATTTAAAATAATTAATAAAGAAGTCATCATTGCCATTAAAACAACACGAGTATTGAACAAAATACGAACAACTGTGGCTTTAATATTTTTATTGTAAACTAGAAATTCACATCACATATATTATACTCTAGTTAATATGTAGGAGCTCTATATGAACTATTAATGAAACTTAGAGTTAAATAAATTTAAATTGCTGAAAATATAAAGTAGGGTATTGTTCAAAATAATTGAACCTTATTATAACAAGTTAATCTAAAGTATTGTGCAGATATGTATAAAACAACCTAAAACTATTAATATAATGAAATAGAATTCTCAAGAAGTCGGAAAAAATTATTTTCTTATTTTGAATTTGTGGGTGATGCAATATTATTTGTCCGTCATATGAGTTAATGAAAGTACCTAGTAGGAAAAACAATTATATACAGGAAATATTAAACAAAGGGATACATCATCAGCAAATCAGCAGCGTCTTATCCAAGCCAGTGCTGATTAATTTATATATACAGCCACACTACCATTTCCTGTCAATCTTATTTCAAGCGAGGTGTTTATAAGAAACTCCAAAAATAACATTTATTTAGCTCACTTATGTTATTCTATAATGCACTTAGTATCAACTTATTTAGTCGTCGTTAAATTCTTTATGTGTTACAGTTTAGCTATTTCATATTGGTATTAGTAGGTGTATTTCCTAAAGCTGTCCAATATTTAAAAAATGTAAAACTTGTAGCATATCAATGTCGTAGGTTGCCACATATTTTTATTGATGATATATTTTATCAATTATTTGTTGAGACAGCTGGTTTCTATACAACACTATAACTGCAAAACTAACAAAACACAGGTGAAGTAAACACTCCGGCAGTGACTCACGGATAAAGCCCTACACAACATAATACATAAATCATAACCTGGAATGTTATTTACCTAGAAATATGAATAATTTACAATTTTATTTAGTCTGTTATAGATAACTAGCCGACAGACCTTGCTTCACTAAGAAATTATTCTCTGTGCTTCTTTCTTACCCTTCCCACGTGGTTCCCTCTATACCATCACGTTAATATAAAGGCTCAACCTATTGCCATTCTTCTAGACAACAAAGTTGTATGGTCTAGAAAACCTTATCGGTCTGCTTTAGGGGAATTTCAACACGATTATCTCAATATTGTTAATTTTCTAAATATAATGTACACGTTATTGTATAGAGAAAAAGTATATAGATCAATTGTAATTAACTTTAAACTGTAATTATTGCAATAATATGATAAAATGTCAAACATACAATTTAAAAATGTTTATTTACTTACAAAACAGCTGTTATTAATTTATTAAAATCAACCCAATATTATCTTTATGAAAATATTGTTTAGGGTTAGTTTCTACACCATTTGAGTATTTTACCAAGATAAAATACTTTAGTTTTCCCTTTAGCCTACAACAACCATTTGTTCCAAATTTCAGCTCTATAAGTTGTCGGGAAGTGAGAGAATTATATAACTCTCTAATCAGTGATGGGTAAGTGAGAACGTACACTTTTATATATAGAGATTAGGTTTTGATATGCAATTAATCTAAACTATTCCTAAACTGCTTTGTGTGAATTAAATATTTTCTAGTCAAAACTATAACATATAAAAAAAACTCTTTATTAATATTCATCATTTGTGTATGTACTCGTCAAACTGAACAATATTCAATATTTACAACTGATTGATATTAAAAACACAACATCTAAACCCTGTTTTATTACATTCCTTAATTTGTTACTGAGATTAAATTTAATATATTTGAAACTCTATTTATAGGGTTTACATTTTATTAATCGTATGATTAAAATTAACATGATAAATCTAAATTAACTTGAGTTTTATGGTTCATCAATTACATTATTTTTTTGTAAAATTAATAGATTAAAAGAGTATTTTTTCAGTAAATTTATTTCAATAACAATAATTATATTTAATGCAGTTACTTCTCTTTTGATAATTTTATTACTGTTGCTACGTGCTTAGATGAGCATGGGCAATCAGCAGCAGGCGCTTCAGCGGCGTCAGCACTATTGGTTCCCAATTAAATTTGTTGGTATTAAACAGTGTCTTAGTACTACTAGGTTCTAATCCATGTGGATCGAGTGAAGTAAACTAAGTGTTGAATGTTTGCACACATTTGCCATAAATCATTCCTAGGTGATTATACTATATATTTCCCACAGTAGTTTGATAGTCATCTTTCGTAAGTAATTTAAGACTTGATTATCACATTATAATACTCTTGATAGAAAGAAAAAAAAACAGATAAAACATTACCAATATCAATTTAATATTTATTTTCAGTTTAACTTAAGATTATATAATAATACAAAATATATTATAATAAACGTCATCTGAGACGATTAATTATCCCTTAATTTTCACTAATTTAATAAGTTACATAATAAATATGAACTGTTTCCAACAACAACAGTTCTGATACAATAGTAAAATATATTATTGCATCCATATACATGTCATTATCTTCTTTCCCACACAAAACGATGAACCCATTTCTCTAATTGTGTGCTTCCAGAGTCATATTCCAAACACTCCTTAACGCCATCAAACTATTTCGACGTTAAAAAGAGATTCAAATAGTTTTAAATGCAATTTAAGATCCCCACACTATAATAAAATCATAATCCTCTATACATTCTAATTAAAGAAATTCAACATACATATATAAAACTCAAATAAAAAATGCCAGCTTTTTAGTTACTGAAGTATTGTAATATTTTAACCTTAAACATATGGTTATAATTAAAAATGTAATTGGTTTGTATGGGCATATTAATAAATTTACATAAAAAATAACACGTAATTAGGAATAAATCGACGCATAATTTGAAACTGAAGTACACAGTGTATTTGTTAAACACTGAAATATATCTGGTATTTATATTCAAAGAACGTATCGATATTTGTTATTGGATCAGATCTGTTCCTCGACTGGGGAGTTTTACTATTCAATTCATGAAACTGAAACTACGTGACTGAAGTGATTGAAATTTTACCAGCCAGGAACAAACAGCCGTCATCAAACTTTTCGAAACAAGAAACGTCATTACAAGTTAAGCTATCGTAATTAAAGTAGTTCTATATCTCTATAGTGAATATAAAGGAAAATGTGTATGTTATCGGTTAACTGAGTAGTTTATGTTGTTATACTTTTTATGAATATTTAAATTGCATTTAAAATGTTACATCCCATCGGTGGATCACTAGGTAAGAATGTTATAGACAATGGAATAATATTACAGTAAAATAGATCATATATGTTTATTATTGTGTAACTTAACAAACAGTTTTATCATAGACAATAAAGAACATAGGGGTTATGTTTAAACTTAAATAAAATAGCAAATAAACTATAAAATGGTGTTTTAAAAACTAAATTTTTAACTAATCTCGTATATCGCTAAACAAGAAAATATAACTAGCTTCTCCGTCAAGACTCATACATATATAAACTATAATATAATCTGTATTCCCTTACATAGTTTGTTACTGTTTGCTTACTTAATAAATGGAAATCGTAATAAAAAACATTGAATACAAAAACTTGCTATTATACATGTTCTTTATTTACGTGTACAATACAAAATAATTATTATAATTATACAACCAACGACATTATAAAATATTTAACTCATGACTCAGTAGCTGATACCCTTATGTTAGCATTTCTATGGAAAAATTAAATAAATGAACGCACTACAACTACGATTTATCTAATACACCAACCTGCTGTGGAACACCATTACGATGGCATTTTAACCGATTTTATGAAAATCCGTAAAATTATCTTAAAATCCATTTAAGCTGAAATATAGCTTACAATAATAATAATTTATTCGATTGTTTGAAAATATAAAAACATACTAACACATGTTTCCTATTTATTATTTTGTGTTCAAATGACAATGAAATGGTTTTTATGGCTTATTGACAATATATACATATTGTGTAGCAAAAGTCATATTATATTTTTATCTTAAAAATAACTTCTTGTCTGAAAAATATCACATTGAAATTGGAGATCGTTCAGTTTTTTTGTAGCTATGTGAACATTTTGATGAAGAAATTTGGAAGAGTTTACGGGTTTAATAAATAAGGTGGGAGGGTGGACATTGTCGTTTGCAGATGGAACTCGAGATAGACCGTCCCCCAAAAAGGAGTACACGAGTCATCAAGAGGAACCTCAAGCTGATCACTAGGAACTGTTGTGCTATGGTGAGATCTCTTTACAGCGTCAGCAAAGCTGTCCTTTAGGAGGCAAAACGGCAGCGACAACTCGTCCGGAAGTGTAGATCTTCTAGAGATTGGGTTATTGAGATAGTCTTGGCGGGAAACTTGATCAGCAGCTGGTTGGCTGGCATCCATGAGCACGTCCAAAGTCAGTCGAGCCAGCATCCTTTTGCCTAGTGTTTGCAACCAGTGCCTTGGGATAGCATTACAGTTAATAAATTTTGCTTTAAGCCTGTCGCAAAGCTGGCGTAGGAATTGGCGAGTGATATCTGACGATTCACTAGATGGTTTCTGGGCTGGTCTATGGTGTCTATGGGGTAGGGTGCTGACGATGACTTCAGTTTTGTTCTTCTTATATTATATACATTTCTCTAGGTGTGTATATATATTCTTGGCCTCACCGACAACAACGTCAATTGTTCCAGCGAGTACAACGCAACAGCTTCCAGGTGGTGATGGAGCCCCAGAGGTAACATCAAGCAGGCTTGCACACTCCAGTAACTGACGTAGATTGGCCGACACACTGCTGCAGGACACTCGCTAGACTCCAAGCATGGCTGTCCCCATCAATACTTCTTTAAAAGGAGTGTTCTTTGACGTGGCAACTTCGACAAAATCGGCTGGCCTCCAATCCCTCAGTCCCTGTGCATTTAAAAGTTTATGGGCAGGTGTTACTTTTTATTTTATTTTTATCATTGCACTTTTTATTATTTTTCTTTGTCTGTTCAGCTGTTTTATTATCCAATATATAACAATTGGATTCATTAATGAGGTTGAGTGGATCGAATTGTTTTGAGTTGTCAGACATTTATATTTATTTTTAATCTTCCAGTAGTCGTAATTTACTTCCTTCTCCGACGTTCCTTTCGCAGTTACCAACTAATTTTTAGACATAAAATCTATCCTTCAAGCATTTCAATTGAAGTTTTAGAGCTATTTACCAATTCCTTGTTTAAAATACAACACTGGTCTTCACAAGTGATAGGAGTAGGACCACACTGCACAGCACAGTTTATGGTGATAGGACTGCAGGACACTTCCTTAAACAAAATTTCCGTAGCTTTGTTTATGAGATTTGAGGCAACGCTGGAACGTGGAGACAGCAAAATACTATCATTGTATTGGAGCAGCCGTTGGTCAGACTCCACTGAGTCGTCCAAGATAACCCGGTACTCATTTCAGAGGTCTGCCAGTTGTTATTTTAGGGCGTTGTTCTCCGTTACACAGTCTGTGGATGGAGTAGTGCACAATATGCTCTGTGGCTGTTCCATGGTTAATACTTTTGGTGGTGTTTCAAGAGTATGACAGAGAGAAAAGGAGGTAAAAGTAGAGGTGAAGGTCGGGATTTCAAGAGGCACAGGGGTGGTAAAAACAGGGTGCCTTTCTGCTCCGAATTTGTAGGCGTGAGGGCTCGCATAGTCAGAGGACGATGTCCAATGTGAATCTCGTTGGATGAATATATTGCAGTCTTGACTCCGTTTGTTTTTATTGAGGCTTTATAACGTTTGCCTAAATACCACCAAAAACGTCTCCATTCTTCAGACTGTAGGATTCTCGATATTTGTAATCATTAAATAGTATACAGTCTTTGCCTGTTTTGCCACTTCTAATATAAATTACAATATCGGTAGGAGTAAAGTAATAACATTCAAACAATAAGAGGAATAAATAAATTAAATAATTAACAAAATAAGATTTAAAACTAAGTAGTTTGAGGGAAGTTGCGGCTTGTTATTTGTTTATTTGTGTGGCAAAATAGAAAGGCAACTCCTCGAGATCGAACAGCATATGTACTCAGGTTGTGAAGCGGTGTTGGTACCGTTATCGCCACTTAATTGATAAGAGTTGGAGCCGGTAACTTTTATTTGAGGTTCCCCTTTCTAGAGTTTCAGCAGCGTTTGGTTAGACGGTAATGCAATTCTAACCTTCAACATTACGTCACTTGTTATTTTAGTAGTTATATTAGAATAGTCCAGAAACGTTTCTAAGAACACGCACAATATCCCTGTAAATGTCACTAAGTTGAATAAAGATAAGGTACGTCTGAGGAACAATAATAACACTTTAAACACACCAGAACGAGCCTAACACGACTTGTCGTGTTTTAATTTCACATTGTTTTAAATTACACATAACAATTAATTATTATTCGTAATTTATATTTTCAAATATATTATATATGAAAAAGGCTTATTGAACAGTAGCATCAGATGGATTAAGTTAATGAATCATTGTTGTATTTGTTATACTGTATAAGATATTTTTTATATTTTATCAATATAAAAATCCACCAACGATGTACCGAAGTGATCTAAGATGAATGAAAAAATAATAACAACATATACATACAGGTAATACAATTGAAGAATAAGTAACAATTTAACATAATCAAATAATTTATTACGTGATGTTGAGATGTTACTGGATGAAAATGATTTATCTACACGAGCCTCTCATACAACGTCAAACTACACTTGAACTCTAAACACAAACAAGAAACTGAAGTTGATGTAGCTTCAAAGTTGTCTGGAGCAGAGATCCGAGTACCAACACAGTTTATGTTTCACTGACTAAATGGCACTAATTGAGATATTAGAACATGTTTAAAGCAGTTGTGACACATTTTAAACTTAAAATAAATTTTAAAATTTATACATATTCAGACAATTACTTTATTTTATAAAATTATGAGAAATATTACTAAACCAAACGTTAAATACAACTAAATTATCTTTATATGCAGTAAGTAGCTCTTACATATATTACGAAGCATACTTCATTTTTCGAGCTAATATATTTTTCAGGATAATATACTTAAAAAAAAATATCTGATATAACTACTTTGACCAATTACTTAATACTAGTAGGGAAAAGATGTTGGTAATGCCGTCAAAAAACAGGATTTCTGCGTCAAATTGACCTTTGGACCCACTTTTCTGGCCTCTGATTGGTCGAGAGCGGTCACGTGACTTTTCCAAGATGGCGGCGCCCATTTCCCGCCAAATTTCCTAACCTCAAATTCCCAAATTACCCTCACATTTCCCCCCAAATTACCCGATTTCCCTCACATTACCCACATTTCCCCCCAAATTACCCGATTTCCCTCACATTACCCACATTTCCCCCCAAATTACCCGATTTCCATCACATTACCCACATTCCCTCCCCAAATTACCCTCACATTTCCCCCCCCCCAATTACCCGATTTCCCTCACATTACCCACGTTTCCCTCTAAATTCCCTTGTTATACTATATAAGATACACTTTTTTTGTCCAATATGGCGTCTTTCCCTCCCAAAATTCCTAATCCAATATGGCGGACTTTACACTATAATAAATGTAAAAAGATGACAACCGGATCCAATATGACGGTCTTTCCCTTCATGTACTTCCGGCGACTGTTGGCTACCTTCGTACGCTATTCACCCGTCGTCTGCTGGTCTAGTGCGCACGTGCTGGGACTTGTTACTCTAATTATATATACACTATAACAAATGTAATATTTCGAGGCACGTATAGTGTCGACAACCTACAGGCATATTCGCTTACACCGAGCCAGTACACGATATATTATATAAAATGTACCAACTGTTTTTTCAGGTGATCTGTATTTGGTGTTAACCTTTTTTCCTCGGCAATTAAAACATGTGGTGAAACGTGAAAATAAAAAATTATTTGTTTTGCAGTTTACTTTTTTGCCTCCTAAAAAATCTAATATTGGTAGAAGAAGCAAAAATGCTCGAATTCTTTCAGCTTTAGGTTCTAAATCAAACTCAATATTATGACCGATGAAGCGGGCGGGTACAGCTAGTTTTTATATATAAATCAGTTAGAATATCTTTGAAACACATTTATAGTTACTTATTTTTATTACAATGTATATTAATTTAAGTTAAATTTTAATGTACTGCTCTTAGGCGAGCAAAGTGCCACTATCAAATCAGCGTGCCCTGATGACCTCTCCGTAAGGTCAACTGTCTCGCTGATTATAAGACTGCTGCTCATTTCCGCTAGCCTTATACTTTGTATTTAGAAAATAAAAAATCATATTTAATTTAGTATTTAAAAATCGTAGGGAGAAGTTCTATTACAGATATTTTTAAAGTCGTACAATATTTAAATGTTATTTAGGAATAAAGTATGATAATGTTAATTATTAGATACTGAAAACTCTATAAAAAATACAATTGTCTGCTGTTGGAACAATTAAGTGGCACTAAAATATGTATGTAACTTTATAAAACAAAGTGTGGAGGTAATGACCCAGCTTATTGTCAGATTCACCCGACATTGTCTGATATTTAGCTTTTGTCAACGTTCCATGTGATATTTGGCCTCCCATTTTGTTGTGTGAATTCACCAATTACTGTAACTAAGGAACATTCACAGCGTGGGTTTAGTTACAACACTACCCAATGAGTTACTGTGTTTTATTGTTTTGCTGTGACTTAATTTGTGTACCTAAGTTGTTTTTAAAGTTTTTGTTTATGTAAATACCCATATATATATATATCATTTTAGTAATTTATTAGTGTTAATATCCTATATTATAATAGCTGGCATGAGTGAGAGTGAAGATGAGTATTCCAGTGATGGTACTGGCATCGACACAGATGAAAGTTCGGACAGTGACATTGAGCTTGACACCCCCCTACATGGTCAAAACCACACCCAAGGTTTGACAAACATTCCTTTTTAGGACAGAACAAGCTGCTAGTCGACATCCCAGGTGATAATAGGCCAATTGATTGGTTTTTACTACTTCTTGACGATGTAATTTTAGATTTGATTTGTCGCCAAACTAATAAGTATGCTATTGAACTTTTTTTGTAAACCCAATACTAGTGAACAGTCACGTATCACTCGTTGGAAAGACTTAGATGTTCTCGAATTGAAAACTTTTATTGTTGTACACAGGAACCATAACACTAAATAGACTCCAAGATTATTGGAAGGTCCATTGGCTATTTGCCATGTTTTAGGGTCCATATGAGCCGAGATAGATTTCTCCTAATAATAAGATGTATTTATTTTCAAAAGTATATCCCGAAGGTCACCCACCATCAAATGATCGCCTTGAAAAAGTATCAGAGTTGATTGATTATTTTAATAATAAGATGTATCTCACATACTTTCCTTCTAAACAACTAGTTATCGATGAGTCAATGATATTGTGGAGAGGTCGCCTGTCGTTCAGGCAGTATTTACCTGCAAAGTGTCATAAGTATGGTGTAAAGGTATATTCACTGAATGAACCCGAAGGTTTAACAGTTAGAATTAGGATATATTCTGGGGCTAATGATGCAGTTCTTAGTGGACAATTTCTATAATAGTGTGTCCCTTGCAGCCAAACTACTAGCAAATGATACGTATTGCACTGGGACTCTTCGGGACAATAGAAAATGTAATCCTAATGTCGTCATCTCAGCTCCAATAGGTGCTACAATTGCTCAGTACGCTGAGGGAATGATGGTAGGATAAGAAAGAAGTCCTTTACATTTCAACTGAATTCGAGAATACCATGGTTACAGCCATTAAGAACGTGACAGAAAGGGAGGAAGGATAAGGAAGAAATTTAGAGTATGCTACAAACCAGGAAACACAAAGAGATCAATCTTTTATTGCCGTGATTGTCCTGACAAACCTGGACTTTACCCCGTGGATTGCCATCAGTAATATCATGCTAACATACAAAATTAAAGAAAATAAAAAAAACTTTTGGGAGGAGGGATGGGTTGTAAATAAATAGTTTAGGACGTAATTACGCACATCGTTTTATAATCAATATAGACAAAGTGGCCGGGCGTGCAGTGCGTCGGTACCGGATACGGTCCCTGAAAAAAAATACTCCAAGAAGTGTTTTGACTTGTGGAAGATCGTCCAAAGTGCGAATTTCGAGCCGCACTCAATGTGTTAACAGTTCTATCAAACTGATATTCTGTCATATGTCTAGATAAGCAATAAAAAAAGTCTATTGTAAACAATAAAAAAACTATAATTAAAAAAAGTAAACTACCTGTTTTTTATTTATTTACCGATATATAAATTTGATAAAATATATGTCTAACGTATATTTCTTCAGTTTATAATTGTGTATAGTATATTAACAATAATAATCAATAAATTTAGTATGCTGTAAAATTTACTTGTCAACAATGCTTGTGTGGTAAATTCTATATGTTTTTTGTATAGTCTGCATAGATTTAAATTATCTGTACAATCCCTACATGTTCAATATTTCATCTTAACTATTCAGCTCATCTATGTTTTATTCTACTCCGTTCATCAATCACTGTAAACCAAAAATAGCATAGGCCCAATCCGTAATATTCAGGGACATGGAATCACGGTTAGAATTGAAAGAGCGGAATCACCGAAATCATAGGTTAAAATCACAGGTCTTGAGAGGAAGCGGTTCAGCTAAAAGATCAGGTAATCCCATAACTATTCACAACCCGCTGTGCACCGACAGTTCATTCATTTCTCGCGCAACAAAGGCTGACCTCAATATTGTTTAATTGGCACCGGACGGACTGCATGTTAACCCTAGAGGTCAAGTTTAGTGATGTCAAACAGCATTATATGCATTTCCTCACAGATAGTCGTTGAGTCCGACCTTAAACAAAACAAAAGAATTACTGGGTCATCATGTATCATCTCTTCTTTGTTTGATGTTTTCAGGGCTTCAAGTTTGTTATTTTAACTTTCTATAAAATGAGAGAGTGCTCCTTGTTATTACAAATGAAAATAATTACAAAAATGTTTAAAGACCATCACAAACAAATATCAAGGCTCAATAATCTACAGATATTAATTCAATTAACCACTTAAACACCTTTAATATTTAGACCTCCACCTTAGATTTTCAAGTGTCTTACAAATGTTAATGGAAATAATTTATACCCTAATTCCTGAACAGCTTACAACATTAAAGGTTTTTTCATAATATGCAAAAGTTTACCTTTTAATAAACTATGCAGGCTAACTAAGTCAGTAGAATAATATCTAATAGGCTGTAACTTTTTCTGTTGGTGTAATAGGCCTGATAATAATCTCGCAGCTTCATTTTTTGATTATAGTTTATAAAGACGATTCAAGACTAATCACACGGTACTTTATTTGCCCCTCACTAAATAAAACATCTCCTTATAAACGTTTTAAACCATTTTCAATGTAGGCCTTCAATTATCATACGTAATACATAGAACATTTTTTCAATAATTTGTGTTTTATATTTAAATTATTACGAGTAAACTTAATTTTAACAAAGTTTATCTATTTGTTTTGTTGTAAATTCCATAATTTATACATGCTAGCACATTACATGTGTAATAATGAGAGATCATACATCAAAATTATACTGTAATTTCTAATGTTTTTATAGTTTAGGTAGGATTTTAAACAATATGTATAACATTTATAGCTTAATACCATATCAAATTACATTCATACACATTGAAGTCACAAAGTAAAGTTAACAATCTACATTCCCATCAACACATTCCCATCAACACATCCAAGTAGAGGGCTAACAACACTACATCCAATACATGTTTTCATTCACACTGAAATAGCAAACTTTTACCAAGTTAAAGCATTCAGTCCCCCTTTACATACGTCCATTGACTTTAAACGAAGTATATTAACCAATAATACTTTTAAAACTTATACATGCCAAGAGACACCCTAACTTCAGACTACCGAATTATTGTATGTTAACCAACCTAAACTTACAAATAACAATTATTATATCCACAAACACATGATAAATGAAGTGTAATAACCTCAAACACAAGGTAATTCCTCACACTTTATATACACCATAGCAATACACTATTTACTGTATTTGAGACGGTAATCGTAGAGGTATGGGTCTTGAATGAGTGTAGATGAATGAGTGTAGTCTTTGTTACTAAGGCTGCTGGACCCTTTGATATATCATCTATTAACAACACAATAGTCAGGGAAACTATGACATGGAACCCAAACCACATAGTATTAATTTTATTTCAAACAAACTGTCAGTTTAAAAAACATTCTAACAGAAGAGTAAATTCCATCCAAAAGTAAGAAAAAATCAAAGATACATACAAATTTCAGAAAAAGAGTCATTTTACATAAAAATGTGTTGAAACATTGTTCAAATCAAGGAAGAACTACCAACATAGTACTCTCCAAAGCCCTTAAAATTTAGTTAAAACCTCCATAAGTAGGGATATTTGTGTACAAAATATGTTATAATTCCCTAAAACTATTAAAATTCAGTGTCATAACAATGATATTCACCCTAAACATTAAAAACCCCTTTAAAATACTCTTATAGAACCTTTAAAAACTTAATTTGAGCTCAAAACAACGTACAAAACTGATGTAACACTTTTAAATTAATTGTTTAACCTACATAGCTATTTAGTTGACTCCAAACATTTGGCAAAGTGTAAGTAACCAATAGGAATAAATTCTCTGTAATGTTCGCATTTTAAGCTTGATTTTAACAAAACCTGGTGCTATTGATTATCTGCGTACTAAACAAATAAACAAATAGTTAGTTGAAACGTCTCTGTTGTAGAAACTTTGGTATTAACAGTAAGAAAGTTTGGTCTCTTGTGGTTGTAAAATATTCGATCAGAAAATGTATATACACCACTCCCAAAGACCCAAACACATGGAGAACACACCGATCACCTACCTATCCATTACATAGGTCAACTGTCTGTTTGACCAAGAAACATGAAAATTTGGTTTGAACGTAAATTGTTGCGTAAAATCACACATTTCGTTCACCGCGAATAATTTTCGGCCTAAAAATGAAAAGTGACCGTATCAAGCAATAAGCCGGGCTAGGACCCAGATATCGTCCCAGGCCGTGGGGGCGTTACAAATACGCAGCCTAACAGCATTTTAGCGGACTTTTCCTGGCAAACATAAAATATTTAACCTAAAGGTGAATCTCTAAAATGTGCTAACAGGCTAAAAATCTAGCCTAGTCGCATATCTCAACGCTTGTCCTCCAAAGTCTGATAAAAACACAGGTTACAGTAGAATGAAAAACTGTACAAGTACACTGATAAAGCCACAAATAATTAATGAATATCATAGCATTTACATGAAATTAACTTGGAAACTGATGTTCTACAAAATAAAAATCACAATATTCCTCATATTAAAATAAATTACCTATTGTCTTTTTTACATCTCGTGTAAATGCTTACAATGCTTTATTAAACGAGTTTTCAAAGTCAGTAAAAGGAACTCCTCATTACTAGACTACATACCGCTCCTGCGAAGATGATGCAATCGTTGCACGTTAAATGTCATTCACAACGTACACCCGTTCAAGGTCAACACTGCATTTCCTATCATTGGCTGCACCACTATTAGTTTTCCAATTACTATATAAAGGGCTCACACCGGAAACTCTTCTTTCTTTGTTCAGACATTCAGGTGGTAAGTACTATCTTGAATAATTGACCATAGTAAATTATCGCATATACTTGCTGTTGAGTCTACGGTATTTTGTTGTACTTTTACAATACTTTACATAACTTCTTTAAGTAAATATTATTTCTAACTTTATAGTTACTATATTACGTTTAAATTGTATTTACATACATTTTGTTTTTGGTATTAAATTAATAAATTTTTCCAAGCCATTAGTAACACACACTTGGTTTACATTGAATAAAGTTTTTTTAATTGCTTCTAACAATCTGATTTCAATACTTTTTTGTTTCAACGAGTTTATTTCGAAATATAAATTATAAGATTTGTGTATTATAAATCCTTACAATTGTGCGTTCTCATACCGGTATTTTATAACTGTACGTTAAAGTCAGATATAAATTGATTTAACATTTAAACGGCTTAACTTGTTTTGTTATATTGCACTCTTGTATATTTTAATAGTCATATTTTTGTGTTATTAGCCTGCAGTTTATTTTTGCTTTTAGAGGTTCGTGTCAACTTGTTATTGTTATCTAATCTATTAACATAGCGATTAGGTGATAGCATATTGTTACAAATTAAGACTTTTCATTAAGCTACCGTTCTCTTTACGGTTTTCCACAAGATTACTTATATACAGTACTTAGAAAAAAAAATCTTAGTCTTTATTTGATTGTTAAAGTGATAGGATACCGGGAATTTTCCATTAGTAGTAGAGAATTTTGGTTAACGTAGTTCTTTTCATTAAGTTTCCGTTCTCCTTATTTATACAGTCGGTGCTAACACTCAACCTTTTTGACAAAAAATCTTTTATTTGACTGTTAAAGTGACAAGTTAGTTAAAAAAATTAACTTTTGATTGTTAAGTGTTTACTTGGTTAACGTAGTACTTTTCATCAAGCTACCATTCTCTTAAACGTATATATATATATAGGACACCTTTTAAAAATATCATTTGTATTTTGCCTGTCTTTGTGTCAGCATTACATAAGTTCTGTTAAGATGACTACCAGTAGCGCTCTAAATGGTAATCTTTTAAATGTCTCATACAAAAAAGTATGCAAAAAGTATTCCACCGATTACAATGATGTTTTGAGTGCTCTAACTGATAAGAAAAACAATATTTTCGACGAAATTAGGTCCCAATTGGGTAAAATGAGAAGCCTTAAATGGTACATTGCTGTTCGTGTAATCTTTTTCAAAACTATAAACAATTCTGAAATTTACTCATCACCTACCTTCCACGGTAAAACTAGGATTTGTTGTCATCTGATGATCTAGATAAGCAATTTATGGAAGCCCTCGACAAGATACTGGAGAGTATGACGAAGTATATCAGAGACGGAAGTGGTTGGCAATTAAACAATATTGAACAGATAGACTTATGTATAGTAAAATACCAACCCCTTGTAGCAGCTTCTTACATACCCACCCCTAAAAGTTTGGCAGTTACTAAAGGAATAATTAATATTAAAAACACGGACAATAAATGTTTTCTTTGGTCTGTTTTGTGTGCACTACACGGACATGACGGGAGTAAAAATTACAGAGTGCAGTACTACAAACATTTTGAGCAGGAAATCAACATGTCAGGCATTGAATACCCAGTTAAGATTACAGATTTAGATCTCTTTGAAGAAAATAATCCATCTCTGTCTATAAATGTTTTTGGGTACGAAGATGAGGAAATACATGTCATAAGAGCGACTACACTGAAAAATCGCAAGCACGTTAACTTGTTGATATTGAATGAAGAAGAGAACACACATTACTGCTTGATATCTGACCTTTCCAAGATTTTACCACGTCCAACCAAATATCACAAGACAGTACATTTTTGCAACTATTGTATTCAGTCATTTCCAACTGAAGAATTGTTACAAAAACACGTTCCAAACTGTACTCCTGGGGAAATCTGTAGATCAACATACATACCAACACCTAAAAGTCTTGCTTATCCTAGCAAAGGAGTTGTAAATATTAAGAATAAAGATCATAAATGTTTTATGTGGTCAGTCTTGGCACAAATTCATCCAGATACACATCAAAACAACAGAGTAAATTATTTCAAACAATTTGAGCATGAAATTAATATGACAGGCATCAATTATCCAGTCTTTGATCTAACACAAATCGATAAGTTTGAGAAGCTCAACCAAACAATTTCCATCAATATCTTTGCTTATGATAATGGTGAGCTATATCCAACTAGAATAACAAAGGAGAAAAATAGGGAGACACATGTTAATCTTTTACTTCTATCAAATACAGAGGGTAAGCAACACTATTGTTTGATTACCAACATGTCCCGCCTTCTCTCACATCTGACAAAACATGAAAATACGACTTATAACTGTAATTATTGCCTCCACCGCTTTTCATCAAATGAACTGTTAACTGAGCATGAACCCTTATGTACTCCTCATGGTGTTCAAAAGACCAAACTGCCCAATGAGAATGACAAGTTGATGTACTTTTCAAACTACACGCTATGTCATAAAGTCCCCTTTACAATATATTGTGATTTTGAATCCTACATTGTACCTATAGACACATCTTTGAACGATCCAGGAACATCCCACACCACAAACGTATCAAAGCACATTCCATCAGGCTTTTGCTACGTCATTATTGACAATGATGGAAAAGCTATAAAACCACCAGTAGTGTATACAGGTCCTAACGTCATTGATACGTTCCTCAATAAACTGATCGAAGAAGCCAACATTTTGGTACCAATACTGAAAAATAACGTACCGATGGTGATGACAGATGAGGACAATGAAAACTTTGAAAATGCTACTGACTGTCATTTATGTAAGAAACCACTTGGGGAAGATAAGGTTAGAAACCACAACCACATTAATGGAAAATATATTGGAGCTGCTCACAATGATTGCAATTTGCAATACAAAGTCCCTCAGCATATCCCTGTTTTTTTTCACAACCTGAGAGGTTACGATTGCCATCACTTAATACAAGGCTTTAGTAAATTTAAAAAGAAAAAGATATCCTGCATCGCAACTACTAGCGAGCGTTATATATTCGTAACACTAGAGTCTCTTCGTTTTCTTGACTCCCTTCAATTTCTGAATGCTTCACTTGACACTCTTGTTAGTAACCTTGCTCCAGAAGGCTCAACTAAATTTCCAATTCTCCATCAATGCATTGAATCTAATCAACATCTTCTGATCCGCAAAGGTGTATTTCCATACAATTGGTTGACTGAGACATCCAAACTTTCAGAGACACAACTTCCTTCGAAAGAAGAATTTTACAACGACCTGACTCAAACATCAATTAGTGATGAAGACTATGTACATGCCCAACTTGTTTGGGATAGCTTCCATATGACTACTATGAAAGATTACCATGATCTGTATCTCATGACTGATGTGTTGTTATTGGCTGATGTTTTTGAAAATTTCCAAAACACGAGCCTCCAATATTATGAAATTGATCCCTGTAATGTGTATTCTGCTCCTGGTCTCGCATGGAACTCCATGTTAAAGATGACGAATGTGAGCCTTGAATTGTTAACAGATATAAATCAGCATCTATTTATTGAGAATGGTGTTAGAGGTGGTGTTGCAATGATTCCACATAGATTCGCCAAAGCAAACAACCCTTACCTTCCTGATTTCGATCCCACAACACCGACCAACTATCTCATTTATCTCGATTGCAATAATTTATATGGAAAATCCTTAAGTGAGCCCCTTCTCCATTCAGAATTTAAGTGGTTACAACAACAAGAAATAGATCAATTGAATATTAGGGAAATACCAGATAATTCGGAAATGGGATGTATTTTAGAAGTGGATCTCTACTATCCTCAACACCTACATGATCTCCATTCTGATTATCCATTAACTCCAGAACGTAAAGTAGTCACAGAAAATATGCTGTCACCGTATCCTAAATTGTTACTAGATGAACTCAACCATAAGCCAGCTAAAGTACATAAACGTTTAACCACATTGGAAGATAAGGAGAAATACATTTTGCATTACAGAAACCTCAAGCTGTACCTTGACTTAGGTCTTCAACTAAAGAAAGTACATACGATTCTTGCATTTAAACAGAGTGCATGGCTTGCACCTTTCATCAACTTTAATACGGAAAAAGGAAAATGCGCCAAAAATAATTTTGAAAGGGATTTTTTAAGTTAATGAATAATGCGACATATGGAAAGAGTTTGGAAAATGTAAGATCTAGGATAGACTTTAAACTTGTAAATAATGAAAAGAAATTGCTAAAGTGGACTGCAAGTCCCAGATTAACAAATTTCTTTGCTTACAATGAAGACCTTGTCGGATTGACCTTAAAGAAACAAAGTATATTGCTAAACAAGCCAATTTACGTAGGCCTAACTGTACTGGACATCAGTAAACTCACAATGTACGATTTCCATTATAATTGGACAGTAAAGAAATATGGTGCAAACGTAAAATTATGCATGACAGATACTGACAGTCTGTTTTATCATATTACAACAGCAAACATCTACGAAGATATGAGAAATGATCTTGACCTATTTGATACTTCAGATTATCCTGAGGAACATCCATGTTACAGTTTGAACAACGAAAAGAAACTAGGAAAATTTAAGGATGAAATGAATGGAAAACCACCAGTAGAGATCGTTGGCCTTAGAGCTAAATGTTACTCTGTTCTTAAATCAAAGGAGGAGGACTTCAAAGAAGCCTCAGACGAGAATATGGAGGAATTGATGTCAAAGCGAGTCGCTAAAAGTGTGTCTAGAGTGGTGATAAAGAAAGAATTAAAACATGAGCAATATAAACAATGTCTTTTTCATCACGTCTTAAAAACAACATCTGCTTTAAACATTAGAAGTGACCGTCACCAACTGTATACTCAGAATATTTCAAAATTGTCACTTTCACCTTACGATGATAAGCGGTACATATTAAACGATGGAGTAAAAACATTGGCTTATGGATACTATAGAATTAAACGTGAACGGGAAGAGGCTAAAGATGAACAACCAATTATAAAGAGGAGAAAGATAGATGAGACAATTACGTCTAAAGAATGTTAAACTCTAAAAGACGTATCTACAACCTTAAATGGAAGAAAATAACACTGCGTATGCAGTATCATTGCGGCGTTATATGATTGATCCACGTTGTGTTAACCCGGATTTTTATCAACCCACGTAAGGTTAACCCAGGTTCACCTGCGTTGCTATAACCTGAGTTAGCCCTTTAAAAGACAAATACAAAAATATTAAACAATAAAAGACTTACAAAAAAAGTTTGTTTTAAATAGTAAATCTTTAGCTTGAAAATAGTCCGTTTTCAAAAAGTATTTGTTATAAACAATAAAAATGTAGGTTTTCCTAGTAATATCAAACGTGTGTCTAGCTCTGAATGTTACAATTTTATCCGCAGACTGTTTGGTGTGACGTAATTGGATGGGATGTAAGTACCTGTTTCCTAATTAATAACATTGTTGTGTGTTCTTGAAGAAATTCAACATGAGCCTGTCGTTTATATGTGTGATACTACGGTCTCGTAATCTAAAGTTCCATGATGTGTGCGGGCTCTGGGGTGGTCTGACGGTCCGTAACCCAGTGTGTGTTTGTACAGAGTGCAATCACCGTACCATCGAGGTGAGGGCGGCCCACATTTAATAAAAAAAGCCCGACTGTTCTCTAAGGCAGCTGTAAAACGCGTAAGACCTGAGGCGGTCCTGCAGCTTGGGGCTGGGCTAATCCCCGTAAGACCTTGAGTCGCAGTCTGGGCCCTCGTAAGGTACGTGTATTTGGATGTGTGGGCTCTGGAGTGACCTGACGATCCGTAACCCATGAATGGATGAAATGATAGATAAGATTGATTTCTTCAATTGCATCAACTGTGTAACCTTCCAATCACTTTCCTCAACTTGAACCAAACTCTTGCGTCACCTAACCTGTCTTGCTTAGTGCTAACGTAGAGTGAGAGACACGTTTATTATTGCTAGATGGGGTCTCCATACCAACAGGTTTATTTGGCCTAGGCCTGTTGGGAGCCTCGACCCGAGGTACATCACTCCACATTTCTAAAACTGAGATAAATATAAACGTTAATATGAGTGAGCCTCAAAAATAGTGACCCCTGAGAGGGTAGAGGAGGTTGACGTTCCTTCAGGGGCTTTTTAACTAACATTATACCGGCCAATGTTCATGTATACAATTGATTTCGTTGTGTGGTTAGAACTTCTCCCTACGATTTTTAAATACTAAATTAAATATGATTTTTTATTTTCTAAATACAAAGTATAAGGCTAGCGGAAATGAGCAGCAGTCTTATAATCAGTTCGCGAGACAGTTGACCTTATGGAGAGGTCATCAGGTCACGCTGATTTGATAGTGGCACTTTGCTCGCCTAAGAGCAGTACATTAAAATTTAACTTAAATTAATATACATTGTAATAAAAATAAGTAACTATAAATGTGTTTCAAAGATATTCTAACTGATTTATATATAAAAACTAGCTGTACCCACCCGCTTCGTCGGTCTTAATATTGAGTTTGATTTAGAACCTAATAGCTGAAAGAATTCGAGCATTTTTGCTTCTTCTACCAATATTAGATTTTTTAGGAGGCAAAAAAGTAAACTGCAAAACAAATAATTTTTTTTTTCACGTTTCACCACATGTTTTAATTACCGAGGAAAAAAGGTTAACACCAAATACAGATCACCTGAAAAAAACAGTTGGTACATTTTACATAATATATCGTGTACTGGCTCGGTGTAAGCGAATATGCCTGTAGGTTGTCGACACTATACGTGCCTCGAAATATTACATTTGTTATAGTGTATATATAATTAGAGTAACAAGTCCCAGCGCGTGCGCACTAGACCAGCAGACGACGGGTGAATAGCGTACGAAGGTAGCCAACAGTCGCCGGAAGTACACGAAGGGAAAGACCGCCATATTGGATCCGGTTGTCATCTTTTTACATTTATTATAGTGTAAAGTCCGCCATATTGGATTAGGAATTTTGGGAGGGAAAGACGCCATATTGGACAAAAAAAGTGTATCTTATATAGTATAACAAGGGAATTTGGAGGGAAATGTGGGTAATGTGAGGGAAATCGGGTAATTGGGGGGGGGGAAATGTGAGGGTAATTTGGGGGGGGAATGTGGGTAATGTGAGGGAAATCGGGTAATTTGGGGGGAAATGTGAGGGTAATTTGGGGGGAAATGTGGGTAATGTGAGGGAAATCGGGTAATTTGGGGGGAAATGTGAGGGTAATTTGGGAATTTGAGGTTAGGAAATTTGGCGGGAAATGGAAATTTGAGGTTAGGTTAGGTTAGGAAATTTGGCGGGAAATGGGCGCCGCCATCTTGGAAAAGTCACGTGACCGCTCTCGACCAATCAGAGGCCAGAAAAGTGGGTCCAAAGGTCAATTTGACGCAGAAATCCTGTTTTTTGACGGCATTACCAACATCTTTTCCCTACTAATACTATACTTATGTTATTATTAAAAAAAATAAAATATAGTTCAATAATACATATTTGGGATCTTTTCCGTAAATTCATTATCACTACCTATTTTGGTTTCCGTTAATTCATAACCGATTAATAAATATTCTAAAAACGTTTTCTCAATCATTGGATTTAACTTTAGTAGCCACCTAACCTAACCTAACTTAACCCTAATTGTAATAAAAAAGTAGTGGTGGTGAATAAATGAAAAAGTACCACAGTTTTATTTCAGGAGGCTTCTAAATTTGTGTAATGCAATACTGCTAAATTGATAGGTATATAAGTAATAGGTAGTTTTGTGTACATACTAGTACTCACTTTAATGATTTAATAACTGTAAAATATGCCCGATGAAAGCTTGGTTCGTGTCTAGGTCAAATATTCTTTAGTTTAATGTGAACAAAAACAACTGTTGTTAATAAATTCATATTAAAAATCTGTTTACTTCACAAACATTACTATCTTGAGAATATTAAAAAATTTAAATTACAAAAAAATTTTAATAAAAAACAGTTGATACTTTTAAATGTGTTCAAAAAATTAATGTATCATAAATATTTTATCAGTGAACATTCTGAAAAGAAACTTAAATAATAACAAATAATTGTTAATTTTCTAAACAGCTTTTTTATATTTCAAACTGTCAATTAGTTTAGAAAAAAATCAAAAATTTCTCAACTACTAATGAAAGTTTCTTATCATTATACTACTATAAGATAAGTATAATGATATAATAGCATTTACCAGCTACTTTAGGAGAAGGGTTGAGGTTGTAGGCGATAGGTTTTATGCTCAGGATAGTACAGGTCAAACGTTGCTATCGACGTGGACACAAATGAGAAGTCTAGGCTACCCCTGATGAGTGGTAGTCAAGGGGAAGAGAACTGAGTGTCAGGCTTGTCAGTTTGCTTAAAAGCACACCATCACTACTTCGTAGGGATTCCACGTTAACCTGCGTACAGAGCCCTTAGTTGCCTGGCTAATGAGCTATTAATAAATGGCTCTTTATGAGAAACAGTTCACCTTAGTTAGTGACTATTATAGCCTACATATAGTACTTAGTTTGTAATATATGTATAATAACAACAGCTAAGCATTTTATCTCACTTACTTATATTAGTCCATTGAAAAGTTACATTTGGGGTTGCGTTTCTTAGAGGACGCAATATTATTTTTTTGATGTGTAGGGGGGGTAAGTGTAAAGCTAAAATCAAGTTTGTGGGGTCGCCACCCTTGTCCCACGGCCGCCATCTTGAAAATAGGGGTTGAAACGGTTTTTACGATATATATCTTAAACTATTTATCTGATAAAAAAAATTTGTTAACGTTTTTTGTTGCTAATTAAATTCTCTATAACTTTGGTCCAGTAACGTTTTGTCGTAAAACTATAAATAAAAAGGTTATAAGTGAAAATGTTCAGAAATTCGAGAAAAAAATTTATATTTTTCGATATAACTTTTTTTTTAATCATTTTACGAAAAAACAATATCAGACCATTTTTGTAGATCGTTTTTTAAGGAACAACTTTTATAAGCAACATTTTTTCATTTAGGCAATAGCTAAGGTTTTACAGCGCTCCGAAGTGAGTACTATTTTTCAGTACTCTTAACTATACATATTTTATACATGGGTACTAATAATGTGTCATCAGTTATTTATTTATTTTTTTTATTTTGTTATTATAATTCTTTTAATTAGTAATTTTGCAATGTTATTAATAATTAATTATTGACTCTTTTCCACTCCATTACAGAATTTTACAATTATTGATTTTTAAAATAATTTTAAATGTGACGGCCGTTACCGAGAACGCTGTCCAGGCCTAATCCACGGTGATTTTATAAATTGGAACTACTCCGTCCTCGGTCTTTTCGATGGACCAGGCTGCAGCTCAGCATCTGATCGGTTTTCTGAATCAAATATCAGTGGGAGAACTGGAGAAGGAAGGGGTGTCAATGTCGGCGGTTCATCATCAAAGTAATTTTCATTTGTTAATTCTGAGAGTTCCATTACGTTACTGCAAGTCTCTCCAGAACAATGGAAGCACACTGCGGAACATTTTAGCCCTGCTTTTCGACATCCACACATCGCTCCACAGTTTCCTTTGCATTTACAAAAGATCAATTTAAGAAGCTCAGGGGGTGCTGGAGGTTTAGAGCTCTGCACTGGCATCAATAATTTTCCACATTTTTTCCAGCCCCAGTCTTCAGGATCATTATTATTACCAAGCCACGACTGGACCTGATGGTAGACTCGGAAAGTATGAAAGCGAGCTGTGTCTTGTGTTGGAGGAAGTGAAGATAAATTAAATGTACTTTTTGTCACTGCCTTGGCGAATTGTTTGTATCTTAGGCTGTCAAGAGAATTATCATCTTCATTACCACCGTATAAAGAGATAAAAAAACGTTCACCAATTACAGTGAGCAAAGCAGGGTCACCTCTCTTGTTGACAAACAAAGCCGTTCCACTTGCAAACTCTATATGTTTTTCCAGGATTTTCACAAATTTCATTTTACCGATATTGTAAGGAGCTGAAGTTGTGTCACATCCCGAAAAAGCATGAAGAAACAGCAAGTTATCCGCAATGACATCTCCGTATATAAAACCTGACGCACTATATAATTGTTCTGCTGTTCGCCCTTTTGATGGTTTAAAAAAAAATACATTTGTTTGTTCTCTACCAAGTGCTGTGAGCAATATCAGTATATCAATATCTTCAGCTACAATAGTAACGGTATTGAATAATGGAGATGCAGCAAGAGCAGAGCGAACGATAAGACTGTCTGCATCTGATTCTGCTTGGTCAACAGTGAAACCTATTTCCGAGAATACAGTTTTAAGAAGTATAATAAAGTTAGATTTGTTCTTCTCATTACCAAGAAATTTCTCTTGTGATAACGTTGGTATGGTGTTCTTGTCAAATTTAACTTCTGTCGACTGGTGTTTTTTCGTGCGGCGCAAACGCTCCCAAGACTTTGTTCCTGCGACATCAGGGTCGTCGGAGTAACCGTCAAACACAATGCTTGCAGAGAGCCCGAAGTGTTCTTGTACATATTTGACATATTTAGTAGTTATATCATTGAACGATGAATTTCGATCCCAAACTACTTTATGTAAAAGCAAACCACCGTCAATGACAAAATGACTCCTGGCGCTGATGTTAGAGGATCGTTCCACTGGTGTAAAGGCATTAAACAAAGATGACTTAGTACCTTTTCTCATGCCATCCTCCGCGAATAATGACAATGGGAAAGGTGCTAATTCATACCCTAAGTATGCTTTGACATCACCGACTGTTTCTCTTGAAATGCACATTCGTTGAAATAAGAGTAATGGATTAATGACGACACGAGATTTATCAACTTCAATAGTACTTGTCATAGCGCTGAAAGGAAGAACCTTATTTTTACGCTGAAATGATAGCCGTTGAAAATCAGATCGTGTGATATTAGTAATCAAATCTTCTCCTATCTCAAAGGCACGTTGACAATTAATATTATCTGAAACAACTATACCGTTAGCAATGCAAATTAATTCCGAGCGATCTAGGATAAAGTCATGAGTTGCGAACCAATTATCGAATTTTTCAAGATCTTCATTGTCACGTTGTATGCGTGAATCTCGGTAATCAATATGTTGTTCTGAAGTATCCATTGAAAGGTTGCAGTATTCTGTTATTTGCTCACAAACATCTTGTAGACGTATCATTCCAAGGGTCCACGATGCCAGCGTACTCTCAGTAATACCACGGCCGTGCGTTAATCCGCCAGATGATTTGAACATTCTCATAAGAGTCTGCTCAATAGTTTGATCAGACATGATCCCACTCCAAAATTTATCCGTTCGTCTAATAGTAAAATAGCCTAAAGCTGTGAAAGAGTGAAATTCTTCGGGAGTCATTATTTTCTCAAGATTCAGCATATCTTGCAAGTATAGATGACTCGACTTGGCATACAAGAAATGCCCACTTGAGTGGAAAATCGGGAGCATGTTTCTGATAGTCTTTAGATGCAGACCAATTTCCGGAGCGCTCTGCCTCTATAAAATGTTTGAGAAGAGTGACCAATCTGTAATATTGAACCCATAATGTTGCCGTTGGTCCTTTGCTTTCCAGCATACTCAAAGCTTCCTCAAATTTGGTAGTTAATTGTTGAAATAGGGGATTATCTATAGCTTCAAAAATTCTTGTTCTATCAATATCAGTACTATTATCATTCAGAAAATCTCGTTCTTCTTCTGTAAATTCTATTGAATCCATAACTATTTTTGTTACTGATAAATGCACTAGCAAATGAGCACGTACAGCCCTACCATACGCATGTCCAGACATTATGTGCTGTACACAGTTCTCAGCATAAATTAATTTGAAGATATCTTCGAGTCCACTACCAGACATGATATATCCAATCGCACCTATGAACGACATGAGCAAATGGAACCCACCTAATCGAACTACGACCTTCGGTAGATCGGTATTAGGATCAGCAGCAGCTGTAATATCTCGAGCCTTCCAATATAGCGGTTGATCAAATGTCACAATGCATGTATTTTGATTGGAAGCTTTACATTTTTCAATAGAAAACAAAAGTGATGTTAGAAGTGTGTCGTAATCTGTTGGTGGAGCGTTTATAAATGGCAAACATATAATTCTACTTCTTTGAAAAGATTTTTCAGCAGTTGCTTCAATCATAAATCCGTTCCATCCGCTGATATTCACAGTACATGACCATTTACCATACAGCCACATAAAATCACAAGGTGTAGGAATAATTTGTTTGGTCGATTGTGTGGCCCTTTCAATTACTAAAACATTTATTTTACTCAGACATTGACACCCCTTCCTTCTCCAGTTCTCCCACTGATATTTGATTCAGAAAACCGATCAGATGCTGAGCTGCAGCCTGGTTCATCGAAAAGACCGAGGACGGAGTAGTTCAAATTTATAAAATCACCGTGGATTAGGCCTGGACAGCATTCTCGGTAACGGCCGTCACATTTAAAATTATTTTAAAAATCAATAATTGTAAAATTCTGTAATGGAGTGGAAAAGAGTCAATAATTAATTATTAATAACATTGCAAAATTACTAATTAAAAGAATTATAATAACAAAATAAAAAAAAATAAATAAATAACTGATGACACATTATTAGTACCCATGTATAAAATATGTATAGTTAAGAGTACTGAAAAATAGTACTCACTTCGGAGCGCTGTAAAACCTTAGCTATTGACTAAATGAAAAAATGTTGCTTATAAAAGTTGTTCCTTAAAAAACGATCTACAAAAATGGTCTGATATCGTTTTTTCGTAAAATGATAAAAAAAGTTATATCGAAAAATATAAATTTTTTCTCGAATTTCTGAACATTTTCACTTATAACTTTTTTATTTATAGTTTTACGACAAAAAGTTACTGGACCAAAGTTATAGAGAATTTAATTAGCAACAAAAAACGTTAACAAATGTTTTTTATCAGATAAATAGTTTAAGATATACATCGTAAAAACCGTTTCAACCCCTATTTTCAAGATGGCAGCCGTGGGACAAGGGTGGCGACCCCACAAACTTGATTTTAGCTTTACACTTACCCCCCCTACACATCAAAAAAATAAAATTGCGTCCTCTAAAAAACGCAAGGTGAGGCCTAAAAAATGTAACATTTCAATGGACTATATATAATAAATATTATTTGTTCACTTAACCAAAGTACAAGGTTTAATTTCCAACGCCTCATGTAGCCAAACTTTTAATAGAAACATTTTAATGATTCTGAAAATCTTTGGTAGGCCTATATTAATACAACTAATTTACTAGTAGTACCGTTATAGTCCAATATAATATCTGCATGCTTCTTTCGATCTCAAGATGAGTAAACCAATTTCAAAACGTATCACCAAATCTAACTAAATGAGACTACGCTACTACATTAGTTGTTGTGGAAAGTGTATAATTCTTTGTGTTTTACAGATAGTACCATTTGTTACTATCACAGCCCTGTTTTAGTATTAAGCAAACGATACTTACTATTAAACAGTAAAATACAAACAAAAAAATCTTCTTCTTTTAACTAAATAAGCAAGTAGAGTAGTATTGTAAAGTTATTGTGAAATATACTATGAAAATAATGTTTAAATGCTGTGGTTTAGATAATTAATTAAAAACCCATTATTAGTTTTTATATAAACTTTTATAAATTAAATCTTAATGTTTTGTCTAAATGGCATATTAACATCGGTGATAGCACATAAAGAGCTATTTATTTCCAGCAAGATGGATCTCATATACATTTTTTAATCCATACCAGTGTCATGTTTAACTTTGAATGTAAACGTCACTATCGGAAAATTGTTCGAACCCATCAAGTTAAATTTTTTTGGTCCTCCCGAGATTTGAACCCCTCAAACCCTGCACTCCAGGAGTACTTTCCACAACGATAAGAGGTCCTATTACAGTGGGTATGTGCTCATTATTGAATTAATGATATATTCACCAACCGGTTGATGGGACAGGGAGGCGCTAATACTGTGCCTTCAAAAGGTTTTGACTAAAGTCCAATGAGTTCCCCCTGACCCCCTGTGATGATATATCACGAAACGTTAAAGCCTAAGACAATTTATTCATAAACTTTTTCAAGTCTATCAAGCGTAACGTTAAATATTTATGCCAAACCGGTAGTGGGAACAATATTTAAATAACTTGATATTTATTTTACAGTTGAATATTTTTTTCTTATTTCAACGCTTTGTAATCAATAAGAAATGTCTTTAATTTTTTTAAAAAGAGTTTTCATACGGAAACATTATATGTCGTTTACTTATTTAATTAGGAAATGGTTGATGGCTAACTACTATTTTCATCCATTCAAACTTTCGATGTAGTAAGCTTATTTATTGTCTGATTATATTATTGAAAATTAGCAGTTCATCAGACCTTGAAATCACTAAAAACTGTCAAAGTAGTAAAAATAACAATATCTGAAATGTTATAGGTACACAATAGAGATTCAATTTATCTTAGTTTAGTTTTTCTTTCTTAACATTGTTAAACGTACAAATGCTGTGCAGGTCGAGAACTCGTGCAAGGCAATTTACAACCATACTAGTTTCACAGTTCTCAGTGACAACAGAATTACACTGTCAGTTAACAGTTACGTCGTGTGTTAGTAATTGTGAGGGCAAATTATGTTTCTAACAAGCCTACGTTTCCAAAATAAAGTATTTTTATTTAGATTGTATTGTTATTTACCATCATTGTCTATAAAGTTTACCTTTGCAATTGCCTAACCTCTGAAATACTAGAAATTACGACTATTGTCATTATTGTTGTACCGAAACTCATTAGAGATGATTAGTTAAAACCAATTTACATAAAAAACATAATACTTTAATACGGGGTTTGCAAATGTATTTGGTCAAATAAAGTTGTTAAATTAAAGTTTGATACAATGAATGAAATCAATAAATATAAGACAAAATTGTAATAAAGCATTCGTACGGTTTAAAGTGTAAAACAGGCCTCGTTATTGTAATATTTACATAAAATACAATACAGGGCAATCAGCTGACACCGTTATTGTTGTATGACATCCAGTTCACAATACATCACACATGAATGGGGACACTGTAATTTCCCGGCTGTCACGGTCGAGGTTCAATTTGGTTCAAGTGAATATCAACATATGAAAAGGAGTATTTGAAGAAAATGGTTATGTCGAGTCAATATGTTACATTTGTGATTATTCTTATGTTTAACAAAGTAATTTTATAAACTAATCTCTAGGTTTACTTAAATTGGATTTGTCACTTTAGTCATAAACCAAAAACAGAATAATATCCGCTAAGTTTCTTATGTTTTCTTAACGCAATGAAGGACACTTAATTTTAATCAGTATGTTTTAGGTGCCATTTATTAATTATTATAATTAAAAGTGTTTGGTGATTATTTTAACTATTAACACTAAAGTTTAACTGAATGTATATGGATTCTGCTGAATATCTCTTACTTAAATTACTAAATTGACATTAATTTTATTTCTCTGATTTTTGTACTTGAAAGCCGACAAAATATTTTCAACAACTGGATTTATCAATTAGTATTAGATCATGAATAATATGAGTCATTAAATATGTAGTAACTGTAGTATATAGTAAATGTAGTATCTAGTTAACGAGGTATTAACTGATTACCAGTTGGCTTTTAAATATATAGTAATAATTATTTATTAATTTGGGCTTTAAGGTAAAAGTATATGATAATGCTATTTTTAATGGGTCATACATAATTGTATTAATATTTATTTAAACTTTAATCTTTTTTATATTAAATAGTCAATAAGTAGTTAACAAGACATTACTTTTTTTATGTTTAAATGTTGTTTCTTTTTCGTTAATTTTACGTTGGCGCATTGACTGTATTCTTAGGATGGTTACATAATTATGAGCCCCTTTTTTTTGAACAAGAATTTTAGTTAAAATGGTTTTTTAATACATTTTTATTATTGGGGATTGGCAAGATCATAAGGCAAGATGCCTAAGGTTTTTACAAGAAAATATGGTAAGTAAAAGTTTATACTTTTCCTTTTTTATAATTTTATATCAGATAAGCACATCATATAAGCATTAGTTTTTAAAGTTGAGTTAATGAACCGTTTTTTCCAATTGTTAACTGTCAAAGCGATTTCATAATGAACAGTTTCATTTATGGCGTGAGTTTATGGAATACATATATAATTAAATCCACACTGTTGCTGCAATCATGGAAGTTTTAAGGTATAAACTATTTTAAACAACATAAAACACAACTCCTACAAGGGTAAATGCTTTTTCCAAACCTTGTATCAGTGCAGGTATCGCTAATGACGCCTGAGATTGTACCGCACACCTTTCTCAAATGTCCTTTTCACGCTTTTGTAAAGAACTTTGTCATTTTTTATAACCTTTTTTATTAATATTATTAAATATTACCACGAAGATATATCTTAAAAGGGACGGGATACACAAAGCATACTTTGACATGTTCAAACATTTAAACGTTGTATAGCCGATGTTATAGTCCATTCATTATAATGAAAGTGCAGCGTTTGGATTGGTATCGCATACTATAGTACCATCCATTCTATGAATGTTTGTTGCAAAGATCACTGATAACAGACGAAGTAGAGTATAATACTTGTCAACACCATAAGAAGGCTTTAATAATACATATAAGCTATACAAAATTGATTGATTATGAACTTCTGACAGCTTAAAAAACATAAGTACCATAGATAGATGTTTCTAATCTACTTATTAAATTTTAATCAAAGATACTACTTCACTTATTAGAATTGAAAAATTGTACAGTTTTGCTTATATGTATTTATAATGCATTGAATTGTTTACTATCTTGTAAGGTTTTTGTTTCATTTTCATTATTTGTTGTCGACTGTACACAAGCTACATTTGTTCTGGATGGAAACTGATATAATATATTAATCTAAATTACTTAGCACTATACTTTGTAAGAACAATTCTAATTAGTCATTAGTTACTAAACTAAAATAATTAAATCATATTTGCTTTAATGTGATAGAATATTGTAATTTTCCACAATACACCGTAATCTGATCATACATTTTATTTGTATTTAATTCATATTTTTATTTAATTATTTTGATTCTCTCTTGGCAGCAACTAAAATCAAGACCAAAATAGTGAAGCCGAAGAACTCGGTAAGAGAGATCACAGTGATTTGCAGACCAGGTTTTATGTTAGTCACATGACGAACAAAGAGGCATTCAGCTCCTCACTGAAGAATGAATGCTATGGCCAAACTTTTCCATTAACTACCTGGAGAAGATTACCTGCCTTAAGATATCCGGGATCAGGGAGATATAACGACTGCGGAACAGGTTAATGAAGCCCTCAATCCATACATCCGTGGAAATTGGATGGGAAGTGAAGGTCGCAGTGACCCAACCCGATATCAGTGAATAGAAGCTCACCATTGTATTATTGTCAGAGCATGCAGCCAATGAACTAATAAAAAATTAAAATAAAGGTGGACGGGTCAGCTATAGGATGAAACACAGGGTGTAGGGGTAAAGGGCTTTAAGTGTTTGATTTTGGCCACCTCCAAACCGACCAGCTAAAACGTCTCAAACAGGTGAGGGCAATGGGTTTCCAGTGCGGTGGGACATGGCACAAGTGTGAAGCCAGCTTATGCAGAGCAAATCATCCTCAGATACTTTGAATCATTTTCTACATACATGAGCCTGTCATGTCTTCTGGCAGGCCTGACGAAAAAAATAAATGTAAAAAAAGTATAACATTAATATAAAGTCAGTGAGAAGTGCCAGCCAGGCAAATCTGTTCAGTATAACAGGACCGGGCAAAACTGGGACCCGTACCCAATGGACACAGTATCTATTACTGGAGGCAGATAAAACGTGGTCATTAAACGTTGTGCTTGATTTACTGACAAAGAAACCTTTGTTAGCTGTTACATCATACGAACAGAAACTATAGCCGAACTTCAGGTAAATCTGGATCCTCTACGCACTCTCGGTGGGCTCCTTGTAGTTGTTGGTGATTGCAACGATAGTAAATCGAGTAGGAAATGCAGTCGGAAGGGATGCCGCTTTCTGTGCATGGCAGTGAGAATGTACCTTGCCGTTTAGAGAAACATTAGAGAACTCTACTTCATTTGGCCTGGCTAAGGGCAGACGATTCCAGATATCACCTTTTTGACAGAAACCCTCTGAGAACGAATTACAGACTAGATGGTGATCGAAGACGATACTGTTTCCGATCACCGAAAGTCATTATTATTCGATTTAAATGTTATGAAACATACTAGCTTAAAAAAGAAGATATATAGCGAATTGTAAATAATAGTTGTATTATAAAACATTACCACTTGTGTTTTAAAATTAATCATTAATTTCAACAACTACACAATTTCATAGCAATTCCCTAATCGAAGCAAAGTACACAAGATGAAAGTACATATTATGAATACGTTATTTGTTTCACATTTATTTACAATATTAAATGATTTTAAGTGTTCAGATAAAGCAGTATTTATATTTTATTGTGCATTTCAGATCCAGCATAAAATCAATAGCTGCACTCCTGTCAAAAAGAAGGAGTTTCCTTCAGACGTTCGTTCTTGACAGCTGAGAGCTCTCAAGCGTTAATGCTTGCTTCTTACAACCCCCTCCTGAGTCTTCGTCCTTAGAAACAAGTAAATAGCAATTGTATGAATTTATTTCCTGTAAAAAAAGTAATGTTATGTAAATGTTGTATTTCATTTTTCATTTTATATATTTAGCTTAAACTATCTACGTTCTTATGTTTAAAAATAAAAAACAAATTTCGAGAATAAATATTATATTTACACTGAAAAATGAGATTAACGAATGTCCTCTGTACATGATTTAGATAAGTAATTTTAAAGTGCTTTAGTAAGTTTTCTTATTGTGTTCGACACTAGATTGTTACATTTACTAACCATAAATCTAAGTGTGTCCGAAAGAATTATACTTGCTCTTTTTATTAGCAATGAAAGATTGTCATTAATATCATGTTTTATAACTATGTAAGACATTTAATATCTAAATAAATGTATAGATAAATTATTAATAAATATCTAAATAAATAGGATAGACTAATGCATCGAAAATATAAGGGTACTATTAGATTATATATCAATTAAATAAAAACCATACAAATTACAGAAAGGTTTACTAAAAATGATTAGTTTAACATCTTAAAGTAAATAGAACTATATTCATATAATTTGAAATATTGATTTCAAATGTACTACAATCTGTAATAAATTACCAAATGAACAGGTAAAGTCGAACGGCGTATCAATATTGACATTAATAATTCTTGGTAGTACCAAAATGAGCCTCCCTAATTAAGCAGAACTAAAAATTAACTAGCAGGTACCAGTGCTGCATAACTTATTGTAGTTACACCTTCATTATTATATTTCTTAAATAAATTGTACTACTTACAACATTGTGTCAGTGTACCTAAAATACAATAGAAACACCTTCATCGTCATCAACAGACTAGGTAAAACATTATGTCACTATACCTAAAATATAATAGACACTCCTACGTCGTCAACAGCAGACTAGGTACAACATTGTGTCACTGTATCTAAAATATATTAGACATTCCTACGTCGTGAACAACAGACTAGGTACAACATGATGCCAATGTACTTAAAATACAAAAGACACTGCTGAGTGGTCAACAACTTACTAGGTACAACATTGTGTCACTGTACCTAAAATACAATAGAAACACCTTCATCGTCAACAACAGACTAGGTAAAACATTGTGTCACTGTGTTTAAAATACAATAGACACTCCCACGTCGTCAACAACACACTAGGTACAACATTGTGTCACTGTACCTAAAATATATTAGACACTCCTACGTCATGATCAACAGACTAGGTACAACTTGATGTCAATGTACTTAAAATATAAAAGGCACTGCTGCGTGGTCAACAACTTACTAGGTATATATCATTGTGTCACTGTACCTTAAATACAATAGACACTCCTCCGTCATGAACAACAGAATTGGTACAACATTATGTAATATACTTAAAATATAATGATAGGCACTGCTGCGTGGTCAACAACAGACTTGGTACAACATTATGTCCCTGTACCTAAAATACAATATACATCCTCTGTCGTGAACAACAGACTAGGTACAACATTGTGTCAATGTCGATAATATCTTGCTTTGCTACCATTTTCTTATATCAAATATCCGTACTGAATAGTCGAATAAACAAAAGAAGAAAGATAACACACTAATTTACATAAAACATTGCAGTAATTTTTACAAAAACAGTAATCCTTACATAACTATTTTACGCCCACTTTTAACTAAATTAATTCCAATTTGGATTTGTTACAGTACTATTGACCTCAAATTAAGATACTGCTATTTTAGAAAACAATATTCAATTGACTATATAAAACTTTTTTAAGGATAGTCCCATTTATATTTTTATTCTTACACTCCCTTTTTCCCATAGACCATGTACAGTACATTTGTATGTGTGTGTGAGAACATTTTTGAGACATAATAAGGAGGAGTATTAATTAGTACAACGTAAGGTCGTTATTAAATATAAAATGTTCCTGTCAAGGCCAGGGAATCAAACCTGTGCTTCGTCCAACTCAGACTCAATAATCCCGATGTCTGTCACCGCTCGGCCACCGGTTCTCCCAACCACCACTATACTGTAAGATAAAAAAAAAATAAATAAAAAATAAAACAATATGAGTTTGTAGGGTAACATTAATACACTACAAGTATATTTAAAAACAGTATATAAAATGTGTGTTAACATATCTGTCAACAAAATGAGATGGAATGTGAGAGACAGAGAGAGGGGCAAGTGCGCGTGGGAGGCACTGGA